>VYZS01081068.1:37411-54206 GCA_013400695.1 Neodrepanis coruscans | reverse complement strand
CAGGTGGTTGGATCTTCTAGTGTTCTTCTCCAGGTAGGTATGCCTCAGGGAAGAATGAAGAACAATCTAGTCTATATATTGCAAAAGAATTAATAACATTTATATGAATTTTTTGAGATGCTCAAATGTGTCCAGAGAAGGGCAACACGGATTGTGAAGGGGCTGGAGCACAAGCCCTATGGGGAGCGGTGAGGGAGCTGGGGTTCTTTAGCCTGGAGAAGAGAAGACTCAGGGGAGACCTTATTGTTCTCTACAACTACTTGAAAAGATGTTGTAGTCAGGTGGGGGTTGGTCTCTTCTCTCAGGCAACTGGTGGCAGAATAAGAGGACAGTCTCAAGCTCCATCAGGGGAGGTTTAGGCTCGATATTAGGAAAAGATTTTTCACTGAAAGGGTGATTGGCCATTGGAATGGGCTGTCCAGGGAGGTGGTGGAGTCATTGTCCCAGGAGGTGTTTAAGAGAAGACTGGATGAGGCATTTAGTGTCATGGTTTAGATGATGAGTTGGTGTTGAGTTATAGGTTGGACTCGATGATCTCAAAGGTCTCTTCTAATCTTGTTAATACTATGATACCATAGTTCAGTGAAGATTATTTACATTCTTCAAAGGGAATGAGGGTGATAGTTTCTCTTTCAGATATATTTTGCTTTTTCTCATTGAGAACATGCCTAATCTGGAATCCCTGTGTATTAGGGTTAATAATTTAAATACTAATACATTTTGAAATGTAAAATGGCAAATGCAGCCATAATAAGTTGCACAGAATCTACTTAACATGCTTGCTGCAAAAAGAGACCTATGAATTTTTCATGAATGTTTTATATTGCAGATAGGCAGAATCATTCTGTTCTTAATGCTGCTTAATAATAGCACTACAAGCAATTTTCTAAGGAGGCAAGCTGTGTTGCCAAATTTATATGGTGTCACCCATCCCACTAAAAATAAGCCTTCTGATGATTACAAGATTATTCTGCATAAAACACGCACACACATACACGCACACACATGTATTAACACACTCCATCTCTTTCTTTGCTTACAGACACTCACATAGAGTAAGCAGCAAAGCACGATACTTGTCTGTTAAATTGGTAGCAACTTCAACCTCACTAAGTTACCATTTTCACCTACAACTGTATGTTCCTACCTGATTAGACAACAAAAATAAGGTAAAAAGTGAAAGAATAAGGTGACATTTTAATCGCTGTTATTGCTTTAGTCATATTTCAGCATTTTGCTGAAGAGGAGAAACTGGAAAGAATGAGAAGTAATGAGGTAAGGAGAAATGCTTGTCATGACGTGTGCCACTCCTTATCAGCATGTTCTCATCTAAGCAGGCACCATATATCTCTTTCAACACTTTCTACATTGTCCTTCATACAAATATGCTAGAAATGAAGGAATATGTACAGGGGAGGGGGTGGGGAAAGAACAGTAACCTCAAAGTGCTTTTGTAGTTGCTCATTTTTCAAGTTGTTTTTACTGATTGTGTATGTCACATGAGATTGCTCCTGCTTCCTCTCTAAAAGAATATAACTTTCCAATCAGGAAGGGGGTAAGAGGAAATCACTGAGACTTCAACTTCCAGGAGGATTAGTCAGGAGATGAGTAGTAAGTAGCTGGACAGAACCTGAGTAATCTAAGTGCATTTTTTTTCGCCACTATAAGGGATTTATTAAATCCAAGGAATGTTTTTGGGTAATCAGACTGTTATGACACTTAGCAGGTCAAATGTGAAATTTAACCAAGTTCTCTCATCAGACAAATATTTGATGACCAGATTTAAAAAGCACACAAGTAGACTCCTATCTAACTCAGTGTGCCAAGGCTCTGCCCAGAAATGATTCTGCCAAGTCTTATCTTAAAAGCTGACAGTCACATTCCTGACCTATGACAGAAAAAGCAGTCTCTCCCTAAGCACTGTTTTGCTATTTGAGTATTTTGACTTAAGCAAATGTAGAAGAAGCAAAACCAGCTGGTTCGTTTATTTTGCCAGAAGGTCTTACATAATTGTTCACACCCATCTTTTTTCCAATGACCAAATGAGAAAACATTTGAGGTATCTAAATGAGAGATCTCAATGGACTATCCATCTATCTCTAATGCACAACAGAGCCACAGTTCTTAGGGAGATGCTCTCTGGCCCGCTTGGAACTGACTGTAGAAGCAAGTTATTCCTTTGCTTTTCAAACTGGTAAAGTTTATCTCTGCATACAAGAGCAAATAGCAGTCTCTTTTTCCATAATGAACTTCTCAGGAAATGTTTGTTCTTCAGGATTCTTGCTATTCAAGACATACTTTTGTGATTGTCTTTATTGTTTTTTCAGCCAAAAAATTCTTCTGATTTGGGGTCAGACAGTTCTGCTTTACAAGACTTTTTTTTTTAAATTTAGCAAGAAGACAAAATTATTCTAACATGGACAGTGAGGTGTTTGAATTTCCTGAATGAATCTGTATTTTATGGCTCTAAGCTATCCGAGGATTAAGAAATTATATTAATTCAATTAGGTACATTCTTTTATTGTTTTTTTTCCCTTTCAGTTTAGGTTGAATTCCTTCCAGTGTAGTATATATACAGGTTTCAAGAATTGCCTAATATTCTTTACACCTTTAAAACTAAACACTGGTTTTGTTGAGACTTCTAGTAATGGATGTGTTTTCATCATATTATGACTTTGCTTCTGTGAAGAGGCATTATATTCCTCTTGCCAACAATTATCTCATTTTATCCATGCACTATTATGAAGCGATAGTAATATGCTGTTCAAGAAAATAACATAACATGTATGTTCAGTGCATCCAGAAAACATAAGCTTATTAAACAGTTTGAGTCCCAGCTTTTTTGAACTTTTGTAATGATATCCTGCCTCTCTTATAGGAAAAGAAAAAAAGAGTTTTATATTAAACAATGTAAAATTATCTAGAATATACATGTCTGGGTAAGCTTTGAGAATAAATTTTCATTGCACTAAGTGCAATTGCAACTCATCAATCTTTGAACCTTTGTGGTGGCAATATTCATGGACCTAGCTCACCTCAGTCAAAATATTAGTTGAAAGTGTTTTCCAAATACATATTTTGGGTCTATATAATGACATAAGATCAAGCACAGCAGGACTTGCTTTCCAGTTAGCATGTATGTTGTGCACTAAGAATTAGGCTCCCTGATGTGTCATGAAATACTTGGATTTGGAGTCACTATTGAACATGGAAAACTCTGAAGAATTTAATAACCGTTATACTAATAGTGGTCTTAGGCTTAGTAGATTTGCTCACCATTATTTTCTCCCTAGCAATTCACACAATCTTGTCTCTCTGACAACACTTTAGCTGCTTTCTGCCTCCTTTCCAGCTAATGAGACTTTATACTTCTTTGCAGCAGCTGGAAGTGTGTGTCTTTCTCCTGTTCATGCATATTTGCTCCACTGTATATCTGAGCTACGTGTGATTTGCCATGCAGTGAGTCTTCTGCTGTGGGATATAATCTGAATCTGGGAGAAGGAAGGGAGAAGAGTTCAGGTTGCCTATTCTTGTTTTGGTCGTGTGCACTCCTATCCAGTAGGACTTCAGTTTGTGTTAAATGTGTATTAGAGCACTATAAAATACACTAAGTTCAAAATAAACCGTAGAAGGTGGAGGACATCAGGCATATGAGAAATATATACCTAAGTCAGGACAGTGTTTGTACTTTTTTATTTTATATTCCTATCCCTAAATAAAATTCCTCAAATATTTTCAATCTTGTTTTCAAAACTCTGTAAGTAAAACTATATCTGATTCTTCATGATGAACAGTTTAAAATGTCTTGTGAATTACAATACAGTATAAGTACTATACTAGATGCAGACAAATTGATTTTTTCTCTGTTGTGGTTTTACCACAAATTTAGCNTCACAAAGTTAAAAAAAAAAAAAGAAACAGCTCCCCCTCCCAGGAAATACCACACCAGACTGCCGCGGTGGAATCACTGACCCGTCCTCCATGTGGACGCTAGTCTCGGCGCGAAGATGAGGAGCGATGTTGCCACAGCCTCTCACAGGCCTCTCCTGTGATTGGTCAGCACCCCGGGGGCCCTCCCCGTGCGCGCAATCACTCATGAGAAACGTCACGCCCGCCTGGAAGCTACACGTGCGCCGGGAATGCATTTTATGCTAATGGCGGCTGCCGCCAGGCACCACGTGGCTGCCGCTGCCGGGCCGGTGCCGCTGCTGGGCTGTCGCTGCTGCCAGCACCGCCACTCTGTGGCCGGCGCTCACCGCCAGCACGCACCGCCAGTGCAGCCTTGGTGCCGGCACGGGCTGCCGGTGCAGTCCCACCGCTGGCCCCGCACCAGCCATGCTGTTTGGTCGGCGCTCTTACCGTGCTGACTTGCAGCCTGCGCCGCTCCCGCTGGCCTTTCCGGGATCAGTTGCGTCACCACAATGGACGCCTCACGACGTCCGCTCGGCACAGCGCCGTGCAGCCCAGAACCCCCGGGCTCACGCCGTCCTCCAGCTTCAGCCTCCCCGCAACTTGGATTACAGGCACAAGCTACCGTGCCTGGCTCGGGGCTTACGCCCTCTTCCCCAGACTTTCACGGGCCAGCGAGAGCTCATTGGATGCCACCCTGGGCTGCATGCGGGCGGGGCCCCTGCTCCGACCCGTGGGGCTCTACACAGTGCCAAGGGCCCACGGCAGACTGGGGAGGGGGCCAGCCGAGCGGCGGTCCCCATGCTAGCCCGCTTCCCCCGGCTCGCCCTTGCGGGCAGATGCCCAGGGACAGAGGGGAGGTGGAGGCGGGGGGTCCGCCGAACTCGCGCCAGCAACCGTCCCCATGCCCGCCTGTCCCCACCCCCTGGCCGGGGAAAAACGGCTTTAATGAACCTATAACATTCTCACTGAACTGTGCATGGATTATCAAATGATAAATCCATGGTTGTTTATCTACAGGGAAATAAACATTGAACCTCTATTCATCATCTGCAGATTTTTTTTCAGTAGTCTTTAGTAAAATACAAAAGAGCACTGTAGTCCCACAAAGGCCTTATGTCTAGCCATAATAGAATTTAAAAAAATAAAGTTCCATTGTTAATAATTAGCTAACATTATCCCATATTTCCTGATCATCTCCAGATATCTGAAAAATCTTTGCTAATGGGAATCTGAAATTGAGAGTGAAAGTGCTGTGATAATTTGATTTTTGTCCTGTCTGCACCACATGGACTGGCCTAGCCAATAACATAGTAATTGACTTTACATTATTTTGCAGCAGCTTAAGGAGCTGTAATTAATCTCCTTGCAGTTTTGTTAAATGCAAATCCCATAAAGCTGTCTAATATGCTTATGAGACCAAAACACCAGGCCAGTGGCTTAGGATCTGTACCATGCTGCTAAGCACATGCCTTTCTGTAGCTTTTACTGATGAGCTTACAGGCAGGAGTGGTGAAATGGTGAAAGCTGAATTCTATGATTTAATGATCACATCTTACACAAATGCTACCAAACATAAACACAACAGGGAAACATTTTAATTTTGGCTGATGTTCAAGACTTTTTGTTTGTTATGGGATAGTCAGTTAGAGATAATGAGTGTTTATTTGGCCTAATGTCATCTTGGCAGGAGCTTCAAAGGATTTACATTGAAAACCAGGGTATTCCAACTGCTATCAATGCTGAAAGCTCTGCAGACATCTCTGAATATATAGAGAACAACTGTCTTGAATTTGGAGGTGAAAAGAAAGAAGGTGTTAATACAAATGCAGCTTCTCTTTAATTCTTCTTCTAATTTTCATGGCACTACCAAGTAAAGAATATTTTCTTGCTAACTTAATCTGAAGACCCAATGTACCCATTTGCCAAATGTAAAAGAAATCCTTAGCTGGAGAAACATAAGTCATGCTATGTGGTTAAAGGCTACTGAATCATTTGCTATTTTATCGTAGAGGTTGCATAGAGAATGTAAAATTACCATGTATACATTTTTATATTCTAAGCTTTCTAGCAGAGAACCTTTAAATAGAATCATTAAAAAAAATAAAAGGAAAGATGTGACAGGAACACAGAAGAGTTTCAACACTGAATTTAGATTTGGCTCCTTCAAATGTGGATTAAAGTGAGCTTGAAATGAAATAAACAGAATAGCTTCAGAAGTGTAGAGCTGAAGGGAAGTCATCCATCACAATAGAAGAATGTTTGATCTGATGTACAGTAGTTCAGTTCACAAACCTCATTGGTAAAAACATCTATCTCTGCACTCACTGCAAGTTCTAATAACACAAGGCATGTCCTGAAGAAATTCAATATGCCAAGTAATTCTGAGCATCAGTCTTATGGAATGTGTAAAAAATAGACACCATGGACATCAAGATTCACTCCGTTTCTCTCTGTGTTTTATGAGAATGAAAAATAAGTCCCACATTCACCCTTACATAAAATGTTTTATATGATTTTCCATTCTAATAGAAGATGTATAAATGCTTGTTTCTTAAGTGTGTGTTGTTGGTAACTGAATGTTCATGGGAACCTTCCTGTCTTTCCTTCACCTTGTTCTAGACTCCAATCTTTTTAATCAATTAAAGATTCTTATTATACTGTTGCATATTGCAATTTCTACAGTATTGAGATGTAGTGAGGAATATAGTCTGCCCCTAGGGGCTTGTCTTCCAAAAATATTAAGCAAGAGGCAGTTCAGAAATAACCTGAGATAACTGGTTATGTTCAGCCTTGTGATAGATTATTTTTAAATGTGTAGTTGTGTCGTCCACAAATAGTCCTCAATAACAGATCTGATCATTTTGTCAACTTGTTTTTTTTCCTCTTCCTTTTCATTCTAATGTATAATGTGTGAACAGAGTATCCTTCTTCCAGGCAACAAAAAAGAAGCTATTTGGACACTTTCAGAGAAGGAAAAAAAAATGCTATTTTCTCCTTGGAGAACATAATTATCATTTCCATGATACTTCAAGGTTAATTCCTGCAGCTTGAAGGACATTATACTTTGACAGTGATGCATCTTGAATCTAATGTACCTATAAAATGCTATGGTCTACAGACAACACAGAACTTTAATAAATACATAGCTTAATTGTAGCATCAACAAGCACTCAAATCTGGGATACAAGTCCTTCTCCAGAATATGAAAAGCAGAAGCATGAAAAACATACAGAAAGCTATAGAATGATAAAGATGTAGAAAAATAGACAGCTAGATAAACCTGTACTCCTGGGTAGTAACTGTAAATAAAGGGTACACTGATAAAGAAGCATGGTTTTTCACAAAATTATGTTGAAAGAATTTGTTGAAACATCTTTTTGTAGGATTTTTTCATACTCAGATTAGAGAAAAACACAAAAACACATTGAAAATATAATTTTAATTGTTATATAACAATGGTTCGTAGAAAATTTTCAGATTTTCTGGAATTTAATACAGGTGTTTTGTGGTACATTTCAGTTTTTGCTGGGTTTTCATTTGTTTTGTATGTTTTTTTAGTTGTGGTTAGTGACTTGATATTTTTGGACTTGAGAACACCGATTGTATGATCATCTTTATTGGAGTAAAATTTGTCTTGGCAAAACACACAGCCTTTCGTTTTACTGATATTTTCTTGTTTTGATCTGTTCAGACTTCACAGAAGTGGAAAAGGAAAGGTTTGACCCCTTCTCTTTTCATGAATCACTGATTAACTCTCCTCTTTCAGCTGGCCCTCAAAATCCCTGGGTCACCAGCCATATATGTAGAAATGGATAGTTTTTTATGTGTGTGCGTTGTATAATACAACCATGCTGTTTAGCTAGATACCAAAAATAAAAATAATAAAACCTAAAAAATCTAAAAAATATAAATAAATAGACCATGTTTATTAAAAGTATACATAATGAATCAATATCAATCATCTTTTAGAAAATACTTAGAATTTGGAAATGTTTCTAGGCGTTTCTTCTTCTTTTCCCTTTTATGACCTGTATTTACTTATCTTAATGTATAGAGTAACTAGCTCATTTATTGCTTATCTCTACCTCAGTTTCTTCACCCATAAAGTAGGCTTCCAGAATACTTAGACTGCAATTTCCTATCCACATTTTTAGTAACACAGGCATACGCCTTATTTAAAACAACAATCTTTTTTATTCTCTTGGAGAATGTGATTAGTTTCAAAGGTAGATGCAAAACCCAGATTTTTTTTTCTCTTTTATCAGGTACTTTCTAGCTGAAGAACCAGTTCTTTTCAATACAAATCTTCCAACCAGCTGTCACCAGTGCACAGAATAACATTACCACCTTAAAGCTTGTCAGTTCAATTTTGCACTTATCTTCCTCGCCCTTTTATGGAACGTTTCATTACTCTTACCACTCTGCAAGTCAAGTCATAGATCAAGACAAAAAAAGGGAAGTATTACAGCTTCCAGAATGTAAAACATCTAAACAATTTTAATTTAAAATTCCACCTAGCGATGCCATAATAACATCATAACATAGAAAGCTATGGTATAGGCAGTTTTATTACAGTCATGAGTTAATCCATGATATTGTCAAAAAAATTTAATGAACATTTAAGCTGAGGAAAGCAAGCGATGAAAGCAGTGATGGCTACAGTGCTGCACATATTTATACACACTGTATAAAAGGCATATAGTCGGATGCCTCTAACAAAATTTTCTGTAAAACCACAAGGTTAACTATTAACTATTATATCATTGATAAGTTGCTCCGCAGTATTTCTTAGGAGGAAAAAGTGGGTCTTAGTAGTGTTTTTGTACTAGCACTACTGGAGGTGTCACTGTTGGAGCCAGTTTGTACTGATGTTTATGACAAATTTAATAAATCTGGAAATGTTAATACATGCCTTCTGCTGTAAAAAACGTTTTACCAAATTAATCAAGTTGGTAATATTGTATAAAAGTTCTTCCATGAAGGATTACACTGTTAATATATTTATTGCTTCCAGTGGCAAAAAGCATCTTCAAGCTGTCCTAATTACAAAATCATGTACTATGTCAATAAGAAGTGCACAAATGGAAAATTGACCTCACAAATTAAACTAGTCAGTGAAGTACTCAGAAGAAGGATAGAAGTATAACCTTGTCAAATCTGATCTTGTTATCCATGTACCATTCCTAACTCATAAAGGAAATAGGGAAATACTGTCAAGAGATGATAGCAGTATCTCACTATCATGACTATCTTGAAGACTTGCCTGAAAAGTCTTATCTTAAAAAACATTGTGTCTTAATAATAAAGGAAGACCGAACATTAGTAGTTTCAACAGCTGCTGTATAAATAGTTTCTAAATGCAAATAATGAAGTATGGTAACAGAAATGCAGGCAGGTGTCTGGTGTCTAAGCTTATTCCATAACCCAAATCTTTCAACAGCATTAAATGGAAATGAGAATACTGACAATTTGTGTGGGGCTTAACAGGAATAACATTGCTGGACTGCACTGAAAAAAATCCCGCTTTACTCATTGTCTCTTTTCTCAGTTTGCATCAGTCTGTTATTAGAAATCTAAAAGTAGCTCAAACATCATACATAGCAATTTTTCTTAGACACTTACATTTTTAAAAGATAAGTTGCAAAGATCATGTTAAGTAATTTTACATCTTAATAGGAAATATAAAAACAGGGCTAGAAATATACATTCTTTTTTGTTAAGCAGCTTTCAATGTGTGTCTCAAGAAGCTAGAGTATTAATTGTGCAGCTGGAGCCAGAAATAGCTCATGAAAATGAAAAATACATACAGGTGGTTCAGGTATACTCTCTTACTGAAGATCCCAGCTGTGATAGTCTTACCAGTTGGTGGAGGACTGGCTGCTCTATTAATTAAGGAAACATGGAAAATGTGGCAGTGCTTCTTAAAGAATACAGATATGACTGATATAAAACACAGTATAAGCATAAAGGAGCTTCCTAGTGATCCGAGAGAGAATAATCCTTCATTGTCACTGCAGATGAATTTATGTATCAGATCC
Organism: Neodrepanis coruscans; assembly: GCA_013400695.1. NCBI lineage: Eukaryota > Metazoa > Chordata > Aves > Passeriformes > Philepittidae > Neodrepanis > Neodrepanis coruscans. The sequence goes on along the minus strand of VYZS01081068.1, from coordinate 44,256 downwards.
ATTAAAGTTATAGAATTTCATAGAAGCAATAATTGACAGGAAAAGCAGCAGATTCTTCACAGCAGAAAGCCATGTAAAATGATTGAACTAGCTCTGTCAACCAATCTCCTTAAGAAAGGTAAAATAAAAACTGGTTGTGACAACACCTGAGCTAAACTTAAAAATTATTTGACTGAACTTTTAATGTATGTTCAGCTATTTAGAAAATCCCTGAGCAGTCCTGAGAAAAAAAAAAAAAAAGTCTACTGCTTTATGAGGTACCAGGTACCTTGTCTCACATTCTAACCAATTGATAAGCTGAGAGTAATTTTTTTTCAGGCTGTGTTTAGCTTGGAAGTATGCTGACTTTATTAACAGAAAACTTTTGATTGCTTGAAGGTATATCTGTCTTTTTCCAGTTACACTAATGGGTTTTTTCTTCTTTTTATGAACTTTGACTTGTGTCATGTAGAAGTATCATCTCATTTGGAGCTAGCTCAGAGTAGCTCTTAATATAACTCTACCTAGTACAGTGAGGTCACCCTGAGTGAGTGGTGACAGCTGGATCCAAATTTTTATTGCCTCCTAAATTAGCTTAAAAGACAGAAGATTTTCATATACATCTAGATGTACAGCAAACATCATTTCAGAAGAGTTCCCCTAACAGCACAGCTATCAGGACATGATTTCTAGAACAGGCACTTCAGTACCTCTCACTGTAAATTTCCAAAGGTAATGCAACCATGACAGGAACAAAGACCTACTAAATATAGTTGATAGGATCAGGAAGGGTTCTGGTTCCCTTATACGGAAATTGTAGATTACAACAAAAATTAGTGTCTGCGGAAAGCAATGTGTTAGTTTTTACGAAGGCTACAAAAGAATTTTTCTTATGAGAGCTTATGAGCAAGAAAGTTAGCAGGGATAAGAAATTAAGTTCCATTAGGAACTTCCTGTCTTTTAATTATAGAATAAAAAAAGGGAAAAAATAAAATGATTGCAAAGAATAAAAGCTTTAGAAAGCTAAAAAACTCAGTGTGGGATCTGGCTTCCCATACTTTATCTCCTCCTCCCCTGGTGATGAAAAATTATATTATACTTTAGCATGTGTTATCTGTAGCATTCATATTGATATGCACCTAACATGTGAGCACTGATCTGAAGAGACTGTTTATCTTGACTATCTCAACCTTACTGTAGCAGTAGCCACAGCTAGAGTGAACTACACCTTGTGTCAACTTTGAAGAGCTGCAGGATGTTTGAAGAACTACCCTGCTGCAGTAGGCTCCTGATCAATCATCCAGCAAAAATCTCAAAAAAAATATTGTGTTATTGATAATGCTACCAGTTTTTCTTGAACAAGTTTTTTGTGTTCTAGATTTACAGTAATTTTTTTCTGTTATTCCTCAGACACTAATTCCTTATTCAATGAGAATATATTTTTTAAGCATTTAAAATTGTTTCCCTGAAGAGAGAAAGAAAAATTGTCAGCATAGGAATATGTGATTTACTTTCCATGCATTTGGCTTTCTCAATTTCTGAGCCTTTGATGAAAGTGAGATCACAACAGGATTGACAGACATAATTTACTCCATTTATGTAGTACACAGAAACAGAAACTATTTGAACAAAAACTGTGACTAAGATTACTATATGTGAGGGTCTGTCATGGTTTATGCACCCAGGGAGGGGACTTCTGATGTGTACATAATCGTAATCCTTTCCCATTTTTTTCTCTCCTGGGGTTAATTTGGCAACAGTGGAGTGGTGGCCCCAGCCCTGGCTCGCAGCGGGCCCAGTGGGTGCTGGCTGATGGTGGGCAGCGGCAGCAGCAGCTCATGGCGGACCTGGAGGTGGCAGAAAGCTGGGGCCATGGTGTGGCAGTCACCAGCAGCAGCGGCAGCAGTTAATTTAGTAGCAGGTGCAGCCCGTGGGACCGTGGCATGAGAAATGGCAGCAGAAGCAGTGGCAGATCTGTTCCCAGTCCACCTGGGCTACAGAAACGGCAGCACGGCTGCACGTATTTCTTTCACAGCAGTGCCGTGTGTGTCCAGTGGGTGCCCAGGTCCTGCCATGTGGACCTCCCCCATGGACGCCACCATGCTAGTGACGTGAGCAGGCGAGATGGATAGCTCGGAGCTGCATTTCTATTTGGCATAGTTGGAAGGAAGGGGAGGGAGTCAGGGAGGTTTTTAAAAGGACCCATGGGCTCTATCTCGCTCTCTCGCTTGGGGACTGGTCCAAGAGGAGGGTTGCGCATGCCAGATTCAGCCACCCCCTTGGGCCTCTCATCCCAGCCATGCTTTGTCTCCTGAGCCTCCTGTTGTGTCCCAGGATTCTTGGACTTCCCTGTATCACAGGCTGCTTCGTGTCTCCCACAGCTTGGAGATTTCTGCAGATTCCTGGTCCTGGCTACACAGCAGCAGCAGTGGACCTGGCACTCTGCCTACTGCCTGAATCCTTTTTGTTACTGTTTCAACAATTTTTTCATTTTAGGGTTTGAGGGATTTGGTAACTGGGGTGGGACCTGGGTCCCAGGTGTTTGGTTTTTTTTTTTCTACTTTCAGGTGTTGGGGACACGGTTTTTGGGTGTGGGGGGCATGGTTTTTCTTAGTTATTTTTTTTTCTTGTGGCTGGTATTATATAGATACATTTTTTCAGTCATGTTTTTATTCTTAATAAATCTTGTTGCATTTTCTCTAACAAGCTCTCATCCCAGTTGTGATTAAATATCCCTCCCACTGTCTCAAGCTGAGACAGCATCTTAAAAGAAGTTTCCCACCTGTTGGACTTAAAATCCAGTGTAAAAACATATCTAGAAAGTATAAGAACAATAGTTGGACCTAGTAGTTACTTGCTCTCTAGATCAGGTAGATCACTCAATAACTTTTTTCACCTATGCAACTTGTCAAGTTTGACTGTCAATATTTTTGAGAAAGCAACAATTGCTGTATAGTAAAACCTTAAGTTTTATATGAGGTTCTGATTTCTAAGTCAGAGATTTTCCAAAACAATGCATTATTGGAGCTGTAGCTTCCCTTTTCACATTGGTCTGAAGTTCATCCCCGTGGTCCGGGTGGGGAAAGAGGTAGTGTTGTGACAGTCCCACCAGAAAGGAAGTGTCTTTTTCTCATATTAAAGAGTCCTGTAAAACTACAGAGTAAATTCTGAAGCTTGACCCTAATATTGAAATCCTAATGCTATTTGTAACCACAAGAAGAAAAAAACCCAACCCTTTCTTAAGAAGAAATCAGATGTGATGTTTTATTGCCTGTCATAAAACCTGCTTTTTCAATCTCAGTTGCATGGGTTTAATGACTAAAAGACTTGCACAATTACATCAAATTCCTTATTCAATGCAGGCAATGTCTGAGAGACAGAAATACAGTTATAGCACCTCCAGTGAAGGCTATAAAAAGCCCAGACTTTCCCTATGTTTTCTAGTGTTAAGACCACAGCATACTTCACGTAAAAAAAATTAAAACATCAGAGGGGTTGAAGAATTTTATAAAAATGTTCTACTATTTTTGGAATGCTTTAAAATAAGGCATATTAATAGCATGAAGGAAAGAAACAGGATGAGGTTTTATGGTCTATATTACAGCAGATGTCATACAAGATAATTTCAATGATTTTTCTGGTCTTAAAAACTTGTAAACCTGTGGATCACGCTCACATCTGTGCAGTACTTTTTCATTGGCTACATTATATGAGACTGATCCTAAGTAATACTCAATCTTAATTTTGGGGGAAAAGCAGACATATATCACCATATTTGTAATCTTGGTCATACAAGTTGAACAGATCTCCTTGTAGCTTTTATTTTAGTCTGATGGAAAATTTATTGATAAATATAAGATTGTATTGAACCTTTTTTCCCCAGAATTAATGCTTTAGAAATTGGATTTATATTGTATTAATCTATATGAATTACTGCATAGACTGCTCAAATGAGAATATGAGAAGTTATATTTTGATCCTAAGAGATTTAGAACTAAACATTTCAGTGATTTGAACATGAATTTCAGCATTTGAAAAACTCATCTTGTGTGGTTTTTCTTCTCTTTAAATTTAGTTTGGAGATTAAGATTCCAAAATTTAAAAATTTAGCTTACTGAAAGAAAGGAAGCTGAGTCCATACTTAGGCTGAAACAAAACATGATCTTTCAATGCTCTTTGAAACAACCTGAAATGAATTTTAAATTTCAGATTCTTCTGTAATTAGACAGTGTTTATTGTTTAAAGAAACCATTACCATTGATTTTATAATTAAGATGTCATGAACATGTGTCTTTGAGGCTTCTTACATGTCTTGACAGTTTCTTATATGTGGTTCCTATTATCTATAACTGCCTGGTATCCACTAAAACAAGCATGTGTTTCAAAGCATGACTTATTTTTTATGATACTGTATATAAGTTACAATGATATATTAGTTAAATTCTCAAACTATATTTTCATCTAATTCAATGTGAAAGCTTAGAAGAAGGAAATTGGTCTTAGCTTATTAATGATGCAAGATATGACTCATCTCCAATGTTTTCTTCATTTGAAACATTGAACACAGGCCCATATGTTTCTCTCTTGCCTACTTAGGACTCGGAGGGCTCAGAGGGTTCCAACTTTCAAAAATTGCATCTCTTTTTTTTTGTTTTGTTTTGTTTGTTTGTTTTGTTAAAGAACATTTACAGAGTGATAAAGCTGCAGCTTGGTACACCTGATTCCACCTTCAGCACTCTCTTGTACTTTTAGGCAGTAAGACTTGGGCAAAGGTTTAGTTGCTATAGTATAGCTCTCATAGAATCTACTGTGGGATGGCAGATTTTAATTGACTCTCCATTGTTTGTTGTTTTAGGTCTTCTTTCAATCCTTTTTCTGACTTCATTGATCATATGATAACTTCTTGGACCCTACTAGCTTTGTAAGGTACAAAATAAGCTACTCTATCCATTTTCTGCTTTCATTTATACCTCTTCATCTCACTTCCTTACTACAGACCATAAAAAGTCATCCCTGTACACATCTTGGCCCTGTCTGTTCAGACAGAGCTCTTGTCTCCTAATACTCTATAAATGTTTCTGATGCTTGTCTCCAAAAATGGTGAAAAATCTAGTGCCAGCTCTTTAAGATCTTTTGGCCTGCAGTTTGGACAATTGCCTTTTGTCATTGTTTGTAATGGAACTTGATTGTTAGACAGAGTAGTGTATTTGAGCTGTGTTCTCATCTTGTTGGTTCCTTTGATGCTAACATTTCAGATTGGCACTATCTGGCTGTGCTTGTTTCCCTCCTGCTATTTTGTTGGAGTGGGCTGTTTGGAGCACACAAAACTGTGATAAGGTATCTGGAAATATGTTTTGCAAGGTAAAATGAAGCTGATTTGGTCTATTGAGACAATTAGCTATTGTACACTGTAGCAAATGGCTAAACATCAAGGTATCTTTCCTTGGGTACTGACAAATCAACAGGGTGACTTACTGGATGAAAGCACGAATTAAAAGATAGACAACAGAAGCAAATAGGAAGGCAAAGAATTATTGTGCTCTAGGAACTAGGTAGTACCTGCCTAAGATGACGTCTCCACAAGGGAAATATTTTTTGCTTGCTTCAGAAAAATAAGTCTAGCTCCTGGGAAGGTGACAGATCAAGATGAAACCAGTGCAAGTGTTGGTCCATGGAACAATGGGAACAAGAACAGAACTATATAGGCTTGGAGTAAGCAACACCTTCACCCCCAGCAGCCTGAACAGACAAACTCAGAAAAGATGTATTCAGCCGTGGCCAGCTGCAATAAGGGGAAAAACAGTATACAAGGGGGAGGAGTGGGCAAAGATGCCAAGAGGTCAAGAAGCTTCAGGGAAGCTGAGGCCATGCCTCTTCTTTCTTTCCTGGAACCCCTTCTTCTTTTCCTCGGGTGTATAGTGTCCACATTCCCATCTCATTTCCTGTTACCCATTCCCTCTTCCCTTTGCGTGATAGCCTCTGATAAGCACCAGTGTTTCACATTCAAGTATCCCTACTTTCTTAAGAGTAGTGCCAATTCCCAAGAATTGGCAGATAGCTGGTGGAGATCTTGCTCCTAGTGTGTGGGAATCTTGGGCCCAGGCCAGGGAAAACAACCAAAGAAAAGTTTCAGAGAAAGAGGTATTATTGCTGGGCAATTCATCCTTCTTATCTTTGCAGTCATCCTTCCTGTCTTTGACAGTAGCAGCTGTCCAGTTGCAAAGATGAGGTGAGGATTTGGTGATCATCCTGGAAAGGCACAATTTTCTTTCCTTGGGCACACTCAGAGCAGGCAACTTATCATCCTTCATTGGCTGTAACTTTTTTGCATCCTGTCTCACTTTGGAATTTCATGAAGTTTTATATCTACATTACATTGTTTTATAGTCATAGAATGGTTTGGTTTAGAAGGGGACCTAGAAGATCACCTGGGAAGGCTATTTGCCATAGCCTGTCCACATATCACAGTATTTCATGTTGGTATGAGCACGCCAACATTCTATGTAATAGTATAAAGATGTGGGGGGGAGGTTTAGGTTAGATATTGAGAAAAGATTTTTCACCCAAAGCGTGGTTGGACACCAGGCTCCTCAGGGAAGTGGTCACTGCACGAAGCCTGACAGAGTTCAAGAAGGATTTGGATAATACTCAAAGGCACATGGAAGAGCTGCCCCATGCAGAACCAGGAGCTGGACTTCAATGACCTTAGTGGGTTTCTTCCAACTCAGGATATTTTATGGTCATGATTTTATGTTTATTTCCTTTTCCATGCCTTGTCAGTGCTTTTGAAAGTACAGAGATTTATGTGTGCCCTCTTATCAATATTATTAGAATCCCAGTGTAGTTTCTCTGAAGTAAAAAAAAAA
>VYZS01081068.1:0-13321 GCA_013400695.1 Neodrepanis coruscans | reverse complement strand
AAAGTAATTATTTCTGGATTTTGTGTAAGTTTAATAAGTTCTACAAGTTCTACAAAGTAAACTGAGACACTATTATAATTCATCATTTTCATAAGCCTATGCTGCACCAGTAGAAGAGGGGCATGAAAAAAATAGCAATTCCTTTTTCTTTTCTGAAATCAGTAGAACATGAAATATGGAAGTGGGCTTCATAGAGAGAAATGCACTTAGCCTAAAGAAATCTTTCTATGAACCTTTCTGAAACATCCAGGAATGTTTAACTAACTTCCTTAATAACAATAAAGAGTTTGACTTCTCCAAAGGAACAAAGTACCTTCAGCAAATAATAAATCCTCTTTGTTGTATCCTACCCTACTATTAAAATTCCAGGCCCTGTTCAAATTCAATCTCTTTTAATGAATTTATTGGGCCTCCTACTCTCAGCACTCTGTGTAAATGCTGAGGGACCTTTGCTGAAACAACTGTATTGGATGGCCTTTTGCATTGTCTGCTTGCACATTTTGGCAAAGAGTAACCCACACAGAATAACACAATTAACTAGGTTGGAAAAGACCTTTGAGATCAAGTCCAACCTATAACCTAATACCACCTCATCAACTAAATCATGGTACCAAGTGCCACATCCAGTCTTTTTTTAAATGCTTCTGGGGATAGTGATTCCACCACCTCACTGGGCATTCCATTCCAATGGACAATCACTTTTTCTGTGAAGAATTTTTAACTAACATCCAGCCTAAACTTCTCCTGGTGCAGCTTAAGACTGTTTCCTCTAATTCTGTCACTGATTGCCTGGGAGAAGAGACTGACAACCACCTGGCTACAACCTCCTTTCAGGTAGTTGTCGAGATCAATAAGATCTGCCCTGAGCCTCTTCTTCTCCAGACTAAACAATCCCAGCTCTCTCAGCTGCTCTTCATAGGACTTGTGTTCCAGACTCCTCATCAGCCTTGTCGCCCTTCTCTAGACACATTAGAGCATCTCAACATCTTTCTTAAATTGTTGAGGAGCCCAAAACTAGACACTGTACTCAAGGTGTGGCCTAACCAGTGTTGAGTACAGGGGAGGAAGGACTTCCCTAGGCCTGCTGACCACACTATTCCTGATACAGGCTGGGATGCCATTGGCTTTCTTGGCCACCTGGGCACACTGCTGGCTCATGTTCAGTTTCTTGTCAGTCAGTACCCTCAGGTCCCTTTCTGCCTGACTGCTCTCCAGCCATTCGGTCACCAGCTTGTAGCACTGCAGGGGTTTGTTGTGGCCAAAGTGTAGAACTCGACACTTAGAGACACTTAAATTTCATGCCGTCAGATTAGGCTTATCTATCCAGCCTATCAAGGTCCCTCTGCAAGAGAGATATACAAGGATGGGACATCATGGCCCTAGAAATGGGGACATGTGGGTGACACCCAGTGATATGGGCAAATTTGTAGAACTGGCAAGTATCTCTGTAAGTAGGGGTGTGGCTGGGTATGGGTCTTGGCCTTATTTACAGAAAACTGTCTAGAAATGTGTAGGTGTATTAATACTATCTAAGAATCTAATACTATAGTTTTCTTGTATTACTGTTATTGAATTTTTAATGTATAGTTTAATGGTTGGTAGCAATTGTATGTCATTAATAAAGAAAAAACCTCTTCTCTCTTGATTTGGAAACAATGTGAAACAATTTTTTATTTTTTTTTCATTGTGACAAACCTGGTCTGTGTAAGTAAAAAAATATGATGTAGGAGACTATGACAGTATGGTTTTAAGGCTTATTTGATTCATGATGTCGAGAAAACCTAAATGTTGTTCAAAACTGCTCAGATAGAAATGGTCTAAGCATCCTGAGAAGTCACCAAAGCATTGCAGGATTATTTACACTAGGTCTCCCTGTCCTTTCCCACTCTATATAGACCCTTATAACTGCACCTTTTTTGGCAGCTGTGTAATATTTGGGAACTTCTCTGGACAATTCCTTTTTCACTTCAGATTGTTTTGTGCTGAAGCAGCAGTGTGCTATGACTGGGATTCATAAATCAAGTGAATGGCATAAAATTAGGACAGAAAGTAACAGGCATTAATACCTGACAGTACTGAAGAAAGAATGAATAGCATTTGTGGGTATTTACACCTGAGCCTAGTTTTGTTGCTAGCACCCCATTACAGGTTTTGTCACTCATTAGGACATGATGTTGTGCTTGTTTGGGACTTGCTGTTGGAGGTGTTCATGAAGAGCGCAGGGAGAGCTGCTTTAAAGCTGGACAGCTGTCACAGAGCTCCAACATTCCTGTCTCTGTTGTTACTCACCTATAAAGTATTTTTATGCCATGCTCCAGTATTGCTACCACTTTCATTTTTGTTTCTGCACAGAAGTAATAACACAACGACACTGAGAAGAAAGCTTTCTTGGAAACTTGAGAATTTAAGTAAGAGCAGACAGTGCTATTGTGAAATGTATTAACATAACCTTTTTCTGCTTTTAGTCACAATTTTTTGTACAGCAGACATGGAAAAGTCTCACACACTGGAATACTCTCCTTATAACACATGATGCACTTCATTCACTTTAGCTTTTACAGAACAGAAATCATTTGTAAAATATCATATGTGGAAAAAATTCCCCTTTGTTTTTCCTTTTTTCTATCATTGTGTCTGCATCTCATCACCAAAATTCCTAAAAACTTGTAACATTAAGTAAAGACACTTTGCTTGCAAAAAATACTTAATTTAAAAATGATGAATGTAAGATATGGTTGCAATGAGATTAATGGGGGTCTCTTTAGCTGGTTTAAAGCAAATATGTACTTGAGGTGGAGTTCAGTGGACCTAGGTGGCCTAGTAATTTCCCTCTAAATGGAGACTAAGTCTCCATGACCAAGCAAGGACCTAGCACATGTGAGGACTTGCACTGTATACATTTAATGTATAATGTTTAGACCTATGAACCTCCAAGAATCACCAGCCCACTTTGCACAAAAGAGCTGATGTGTCCTCTAGACTTTGATCATTGTCTAATTAAGAATTTTGTTTGGTTTGTTGGCTTTTTGTTTGTTTTGTGGGGTTTTTTTTTCCCCAATAGGCTACATGCTCCGTTTTGCGGGTAGATAAAACACCATTGACAGGATTGCTTTGCTGTTGTTTTCTAAAGCTGTTAAAAGGCAAGTGATCACTAGTCAAACACCACTCAGCAGAAGATTTGAAAACAGTAAGCATGCCCCTCAGTGACACTGCTACTTCAGAGACTCTGCCAGGAAAGAAGACTGATGCGAATTGGAGCTTATGTTAATGTGTTTTCCTCTTCGTGAAGCTTATTGTTGTTCAGACCTGTCCCAGAAAGTTAAAGACTGCATTTTGGGCTGCCTAATCTTTTGGGAATGTAGGTCAGACTAAAGCAGCAGTAGGATCTGTGATTTTCTACACCAGCTTGCACAGAGCAGGAAACCTAGTCACAGCAGATAAACAGATCCCAAGAACACTGACAGAGAGTCAGGAATGCCAGAAAGATGTCAGACATTTATCTTCATGGCAGAAAAATATGTCTGATTGCTGATACACTCTGATTCATATTTTCTAAGTATGACTGAATATGATGAGTGATCGCTATAAAGTTAAATTATAAGATTTTTACAGAAACTTGGCACTTTTCTTTTAAATTGTTGTTCTCAAACACTCATGAATATTTTGAATTTATGAGATGTACTTTGTAAAGACCAAGGACTGGAGGATAATCTTGTCTGAATATTGTCTATACTTGCAGACTTGCCTAATATGTTTATTGGTGGGCTTCTGTTATCTCTGATAGTCTTTGGAGGTGTGGCAATAGCTGGAAGTGTGTACCAATGAAAACCTACTTTTATTGTGAAGCACTTCCAGAGACCAGTGGCTGTGTTCTCACGAGTGACATCCCCAGAAATGCTGCCTAGCAATACCTCTCTATCATACTCAAATCTAGCTTTGGTGTGAAAGGAGGAGAGGGAGATAGAAATAGGAGGAAGTTTTATTTATTCAGATTATTAAGATACATGATGGACATCTACTTAGCAGAAATACTGTAAATATGGTCTGTCATGTAAGAGTGTTTTTGCTTGTTAGTTTTTCCAATAAAATACAGTAAAATACACTAGCTAGGAGAATGTAAACAACACAACCAGCTGATAACAGCAGGCCTTCTCTAGGCAGGAAAGGTCATAATTTCCAAGTCTTTTATTTGCACTACTTTATCAGATGATTTGAGAGGCTGAGGAGAAACAATTTCTGTTCTTTTGAGTCATGATTTAGGAGTCTTAGGGACCTTAAACACATTGTGGGAACTGTCAGAACTATCTTACCTGCACTAGCAATTTCTAGTTGAGGGCACTGTTTTGTGGCTACTCACACAAATATACAGTTAGGAGTGCTAGAAGAAAAGATGTTCCCTGTTGGGGATAAACTCCTTAGAAACTTTGGTGTCACAGCACCTGGGGTAAAGTAGTTTTGCTGCTTTAATGGGCAAATAGAAAATATCATGAGGCATACTTACTCTCTTGATTTTTTAGAGGAGAGCCAAACATCCATCAAGGTCTACAGGGATTAATGATATGGACTAAACTTACTAAGGTGTGGAATTAATTTACATCAATGGTAATAATCTACAAAGAAGAAGCAAAAAGCTTTGCTGTATCTCACATTCCTGTCAGCTTTTCCAAACATCATTTTGGTGCCTCATATGATTAATAAGTACTTATTAATACTCAGAACAGTGACACATTTAACTCGTTAATGTTTGTCCACATGTAGCTAATAATTGGTCTTTCAAATGGAATTTGCTGTCCAAATATATGAAAATGCTACTGACAATTCACAGCAGCTTAGCTTGATTTTTTCATTTTATGTGCATACCTAGAGCTGAACTTTAATGAAAATGTAGGATATTCCTTTCTGATACCTACAATCAATAGGTCAGTGCAAGGTGAGTTTTATTTGGATACCTTTGTTAATCTTGGTTTGGGTTTTTTAAATTAGAAAAATAGTCTATATTATAGTTGATTTCATGATCTTTTTGACAGTGCATTGAAAGAGCTGAGCTTCCACTGGTCCTTCATTTCATAGTATTCCCTTATTCAATAAATGTATGACACTGTTGAAAGAATGCTGATACATTCTGGTAACAGAATTAATACATCTGACTATTGAAATACATTAAAGTTCTCTCCAATATTTTTTCCAACCTAAATAACTCTTGCAAAATTGTATCATATATATATATATATGTACATATACACATATATACCCTGCAATATAAAAATATGTCTATTTTCTGTGAGAGATTTCTTTATAACAAATTATTGATCGAATTTTCTTTCTAGTTCAGATTACTTAGAATAACTGTTCCTGTATATATTCAGTGTAAATGCATCCAAATATTTTTAGACTATGCAGGTAACATTGCTGAGCTGTCCTAATGTTTCAACTAGTTAGCATCAAAGAATCTTGAAAATTCAAAAGACTTCAGAATTTATGAGAATTTTACAAAAAATATCATTTTACACAGCTTCCTTGCAAAGTAATTTAGCGATAATAAATGTTCAGGTGCAGAGGGAAATTTGTCTTTTCAATTTGCCTCATATCTATTATTCTGTAAGACAAAATAAAACTAATTACAGTTCTTTGAATTAAGATAATTTTTAAGGTATTAGTGTTCTAGGCTACCAGAGTCAGTCTGGAACAAAATCGTAGAAATAGTAGAATTGTGTTTTGGTGAAATACAACAATGTTGCATGAAGGCTGAATTGAATCCTATGATCAGTTTCACACACCTGAAGGCACCAGAGAGAGCCTCTGTACTGGGACATTGAATTCTCTTACATTTGACCATCTCCAGGGAGGCATCCTGGCTATGCTAGTCTCTCTGTAAAGGCAGTAGTGACATAGACACCTCTAGATGGCAATTTATCGCTTTAAAGATGAATAAAGATAGGCATTTAAGATAAATGGAAAATAATTATCCTCTGGAGGTATTTCTCTCATTTCACTATTCAGGATGAATGATTTTAATTGTTAGATGAACCTTCTCCCAGGAAACTGCTTCACTTACTTTCTTGCAGTGTAGTGACTAGTTCAGTTCCATCCAGAAAAAAACCCAGTACAACTATGAAACATAGCAAGTCCAGGAAGGAGTTGCATTTTACCACTAGTTTTGATGCCTTAGGGATATGCCTTATATTTCTACGGATTCACTTTAGCTAGGTAGCTTGAAAACTAGGGGCCCATAAAGTCCTGTGTTCAGATGTTAGCATTTTTCTGTATAGATAAGAGGGGTAGTAAGGCAAAACATAGGCCCAGGACTACCAGGGGCAGGACATGGGAGGGAATAGGTAACAAGGGGCATTCTTGTTGGATGTTTAAGGGGCGTAATAGTAAGATGGACTTTAGTTTGATGGTATGATGGGTGGTAACTAAGAAGGTTATAAATATGAGAGATTGTTATTCTTCTCCTCTTCAGATCACTGGACTTCATCAGTAAGGCTGCTTTCCCTTACCTTTATCAAACAGCGTGTTTGTCTCAATTCTTATCTCACCCCACAGGCAACAATTTAAATTTAGGCACTAATTACACAACATAATATTTCATTTCTAAGCCACTAGATCCAGATCTTGTATTTTATGCTCCTGGAATACAGCTTTACAGTGTCTTAAAACAGGTGTATTAGAATAAAAATTGTTGAGCTGATTAGAATGATTAGAACTTTTAAGGGTCTTGTTGTATCTCTTATCTTGCTATTAACCTTCTTGTACATGTTACCTTACTGGCAGTTTTCATATTTATCATTGATATAAGTGTCACCCCCTATTCCAAGGTAAACCTCTATTAATATTATTATAATTGCTGTTGTTCTTTTAGTATTCATATGTACAAAGAAAAAGATAAAGTTTACATAACATATGTATTCTACATTTCTAAATATACTGTTATTAAAAGTAATATCAGAAAATTAGGATTTTTTGGTCAAAGCTTCAGTTGTTTTTGTTATACAGTTGTATAAATCTCTTCCAACAAAAAAATTCCTCACCTGCAGAAGACATGATGAATTATTCAGTCCTCCTTACTAAGGTCAAGGTAGATGTATTCCCCACTGTACAACTTGTAGACATTCCTACTTTTAAATTGCCACAATTTGCAATTGTCATGGTTTTACCACTAGGAGGTATGGTACCGACAAGAGAGATCCAATAGAAGCAACACACACCAAAAAAACCCCAAATAACAAGGTTTATTTTACACACACAGAAAACTGACAATAAAACACAAAAACAGACAAATTAAGCTCTTCTGGGGCCAGTGGCTGATGCGGGGAAGTGTTAGGGTAGCACTGGGTCTTTAACGGAGCCTCCTGAAAGACACTGTAAAAATTAAAGGATCCCTGCCCCTACCCTCCCCTTCCTGGATAAGGAAATACCACCGCTGTGGAAAGATGTGGTCCTCAGCCCGTGCCGCTGTCGCTGGAGTTGCCGATTGGCCTGTGCCGCTGCAAAATTCAGCGCTGAGTCAAGCAGAGAAATATGGCCGCCTCGCTCGCTCTTTTATAGGAGACCAATCTTTGAGCAGGCGTGGGTGCCCCTGGGCACAAACTGTCCCTCAGATTGGATGGCCAACATCCAGGAACTGCCCCTAGCAGAAGGTTCCACTATGATCTAAAATGGCAGCTCAACCCCATATGGCCGACCCGAGCCGGGGCGCGAGCCCCCCTGTGGCTCTGTCTGGTGTCCTGCGGGGGTCCTGGCACTGCCACACCCCGACCTGTGCCAACCCCAGCCGCCTGCTGCGGCAGCTCCCCCGCCATGGGAGGGCCACCACCAGCTCCACTCTATTCCATGCGCACGGGAGACCCACTGCGCATGCACAGAGCACTGAGCCAGGCCTGGGCCGGGGGCTGGTGGCACCTGGCAGCGTCAGCATCCCCCAGCGCCCGTGGCCATGGAGCTGCACCTGCAAAAATGGCTGCGGAAGGCACCACGCCCATGGGCAAGTGGCATGGGGCTGCGGCGGCCAGCCCCGCCGGCCTGGGAGGGGCCACACCTGCACCAGCAGCAGGCATCCCTGCAGCGCTGTGGATGGGGGCGTGGGACGCAGCCATGTTGGGACTGGCCCTGTCCCCGCAGGGGACTGGCTGCGCCGGGATGGTCCCATCCCTGCCCATGCCCGCTGCCATTGCCATGGCAACGCGCCTCAAACACACAGGAAAAACAGTTTAATTCCTCCCCGCCTCCCAAGAACCTTCAAAAAAACCCCTAAAAAGCCCTAAAAAGAGCCCTTTCCCTGTCCCTAAAAACGGAGAAGGAAGACAATGGAGGGGAGGAGGGGGGCGGGGAAGGGAAAAAATCTGGTTTTAGCTCCCAGAACCTTTGTTTTCAACCCACAACAGCAATTTTGGTTTTCATTCTTATGTGAGTTGCCAACATTTCTTTCTCTTGAAGTTCATTATCAGAGTAGCCCTTTGAATCTACTTTTAGCATTATCATAGGTTGATTGTATATTTGGATATTCAGCGAAAAAGAAAATTTCACTCTGATGAATCGTGTATCTTGTCTTACACTTCCAAAGCGTAAAAGAATACAAAAGAAAAAATTGAATTAATTTAAAATGCTGAACTTGAACAGAGTGTTATAATCCTACTGTATTTCAGATTAAACTATGCTGATCCCACTTCTAATGTTCTAGGTGTAACTTGATTCAGTCTCTTAGAGTAAAACAGGCTGACACATTCAAGTGCCAGGTGGATGCCGTTCTGGGGTTCTCAGGAGCACTAATAATTTTTTTGATCTGTGCTGTGTTTATGCATTACAACTTCTTGTTCCAAGTATATACCAACTTAAAGCTGTCTTCTACTATTCAAATACAGATAATTTTATAGGGCTCTTAGTCTATTTTGTGTAGGAAGGACACAGTTCCTTATTAAATATAACCTTGGCTGGCTACTAGTAATATTTGAGGTACTATTTTTAATATAAACCCTCAATCTATTTTGAAGCCTGCAAATAGTTCCTCAGAGGCTGAATCAAACGTTCAGCTTATTTTTGTCAGTGACACTTCACGTGATCAACTGTAGAGAAGTCTTAAACTTTGAGATTAACTTTTTACTCCTATCTAACAAGGCCTTAATGTGTAGGCTCTTGACGCTGTCTGAGATATCACCATTCTAGAAATTATGGTAGAGGACCTAAAGGAGGTCCACCTCCTGAAATGGCAGCTGGAGGCTAATCAGACTTTCCTAAAATGTCTAAAATCCCACTGGACACCTATGTTTAGCACCCCAGATTTCTCCCTGTCATAGCTGACTATCTCTTTAGTCTGAAGGGTTGCCTCTATGAAGCTGGTATTGATTTTGTGTTGTGCTGAAGAGGGAAGACAGGTTATAATTTGAGAGGTTGCAAGGATGACTAGATTTCATAACTTGTTTTAAGTGTTTCAGGACATACTTCCAACTGCTAGCATGCATACAACTTTAAAGTCATAAGCAAAAGCACAATGAGGAAATAATAAAAAAAAAATATGCATACAGAACAAAGTATTAAAAATTTCCATTATTACTGCCTTGAGTGCACAATTTTAGGATTGTGTATATATTATTAATCAGGCAAATTCAAACAGCCCACACACTGAGTTCATGCCCATGAACATAATGGAGACCAACAGCCTATGACAAACACAAGGCTACATCTGCCTCTCTCCTAAAGAGCTATCTGCTCAGATACGCTACTTGGCTAGGGTGAGGAAACTTTGTCGAGTTCCATGAGATCAAAAATATATTTCGAACTGTGTTTAAAGTTGTCACTGTGAAAATCTAAAACCAAAATAAGCTATTTGCTTACCTACTCATGTTTCTTTTCATGCAGATTTATTTTTTGCTTGACTTACTGTAAACCTTATTTTTCATTAGTAAGTACTTTCCACAAAAAGTTTCCAGATGATTTGCTGTTTCTTTCCTATACATTTCCAGATGTGCATATACAAATGATCACTATTGTGTGCCTGAGTTTCTAGAATAATATACTTTTGAATTATAATTTTTTAGTTTTATTGCTTATTATTCCTGGAACAAATTTTCAGCTGGTGTCAGTCACGTAGCTTTATTGATTTCATTGATGACATTTGACAAGCTGGACCCTTTGAATAGGTTTCATTTGAAGATCTGCTTTTATGTACGAGTCATCAACAGACTGTGTGGAGAGTAGTCATGCATATTCCAAAATGAATTAAGGTGCTGATCCAACAAGACAGTTTTATACATGCTCAGATTTTATAAGTCTTTTAATGTGGTCATGTAGATAATACTATTTAGCGTTAAGTGTGTGTTTTGGTGTTCTACAGAGCATGAACTAAATACATTTTTTTAGAAGCCCATAAACTTTCCTAATATCCTCTAACTGTACAGTAAATACAAATATTACACAAGGTAGAAGTACTAGTACGGAGAAAATTAAAAATAAAGGTCTACTTTAAAAATGGAATAAAAAATGTGCTTTGCAATTCTAATCCCCTGCTACCAATGAAGCTGCTTGAGAGCTTAGTGAATGTAATACTGTCTAAAAACTAAGGGAGTATCTTTCACAGCTTGTGCCAGATCTCAGCAGAATAGTGCATCTTGTAATGCAACTTTTGGAAATGAAATAATCCAAAAAGGGATATGGGAACAACTTTTGGAAGTGCAATCATCCAAAAAGGGATATTGGAAAAGTTAATGGTCTTTCGGGCCTTGATATAACCCTTAAAAGTGAAGCTGATACATCATTATCAATTGTCTTGTTCAACACTTGCACTGATCTAATAAGCCTAAAACATGTAACTTCTGAGAGAAGCAGTCCAGACTCCAGTAAAGAGAACATGGAACATGTGTTGGACTCTGAAAGGAACATACAAGACCCTGCAGCAACACTAAGCAGAAAATATCATCTAGATAACAAGTTCCTTAAGATATTTTCTTTTTCTCCTCTGTTCCACATATTTTTGATCTAGACTCCAGTAAACTACAGAATTTTTACACAGGGAAGAAAAAAGCGCTGTTATCTAGAAGTGTCCCATAAAAAAAGTAAGTAGTATTTCTGATGAACTCTTCAGGAGGTTTTTTAAATAATTTTGGTCACTGTAAGCATTTTGAATGCTGATTACTCTAGTAGCAGAAGTTTGATAACGTCAAACAATGGTTTGATTGTAGTTATAAAAAGGATTCTCTTCAAAACAGATAAATCAGAAACAGTAAAATAAGGAATAAGATGAGTTTCATGTAATATTTCTAGATCTTAATTATAAAACTATTGTTATTAATTCAAGTGTTGATATATTGGAAAATATTTTTTTGCCTTTAGCAGATGCTGTTTATTTTTGTCGTTGTTCAATAAAGTTTATAAGATGTTTATCTCTTCAAAAGGGAAGACTTCTTGCAGAAAGCCTTATTCAACAACTGCTCAGGAATAGAAAATTTGGCTTAAAACAAGGACCAGTGATATGGAAGGTGTGATATTTTCCATGTTACTTATACATGAACTATACTCCAAGTACTTTCCTTTGCCCACTTTCCAATGCTTGTTCCCATTTGTGAAAACACACTGTCATATTTATTAAAATTCCACTACTTTGTTTCCTGGAATAATTTTATTACTCACCATATATTTGCAGATATGACTAAATATTTATACTTGTTATCTATATTAATTAATTTATTGTTAAAATGTTTTTCCAAAGCAGGAACACAAAAAGACAAGTGAACAAGCTGTGCATCAATATGTTAAATTATAGATGGTATTTTTCATGTAAAATGGACACAAATAACAAAGAATTTTTAAAGACACTAATTTTTAGATGAAAAAATCAGATCAAAATCTACCAGTTTCAGTCTTGATATCAGAGTCCAAAAGCTGAAGATAAAAATCCTAGACAAGCTGTATTCAAGATGGATAAATACCACTTAATAACTTATCAAATGCTCCCATTAAAAATAAAAACCACAAAACCCAACTAAACAACAAAACAAATAAGTCAAACTAAAATCCCAAGTGAAGAAAATTATTATTTTTTTATAAAAGTGTAGACCAATATTTGGCAGAACTTTGCATTTTTTTGCCTAGAAACAGAGTATCAGAAAGTAAAACAAAAGAGAAAAAGGGCCTACTTTTCACATTACGAAGGACACATTCTATTGAGAGCTATGACAGAAATTATTCCCAGTGAAATTGTTTTCATGTCTGCAAAAGTAAAATGTACATCTTTTGGAAATGTTATTTTCTCTGTACTTTACTTTTCTCTCCTGTCACTACAATGCAGTGTGAAATAAGTTGACAGGTCTTTTAACTATTATTTTTATACCAGGTAGTTTAATTTTTTACTTAGATTAAGAATGTATATCTCCATAGAGAAGGTATACGATCAGGATATCTGTATGAGAGAAAGATAAGTGGAGGATGGAAAAACCTAAGCCTATTTAAAATATATAGAAATTAGAATTCAAAGTTTTCAAGAGCTTATCTTATATGATAACCAATCTCCCAGGAAATGTCCGCTGACTCCTGAAATGCAACTTTCATTTTTATTATACAAACAACACAGAATGAGAAAATTGTCACCCTTACTATGATGATAACTGAGGAGGTTGAAGTTGTTTTGTCATACGGATTTTCTATACAAATTTATCCACAAGTAAATTAATTTTCTCTGTAGCTTTATATGACCTGATTTCAGGTTTCTTACATTAGCAACAAACCATATTCAAGTAAGAACCTGCATTATTGTGTTTATTTTTTAATATCATATTTGATCCTTTTTTCACTTCAGACAAGAAGAAAACGTTTCTGCATTGATAAAAGTACTGTGTAAATGTCCTGCAGGACTGACCTAAAAAGCCCATGATAAGAGTTTTCCTAAGTAGCTTCAGGCATGAGACTTAGGGTATCATGTTTTGAGTAGAGAAAAAATTCAATTTGATTTTTTTCCTAACTGCAAAACCAAAATTTGGTCTGATTTTAGTTTTAGACCTGTGACTGATAGAATTGAATAGCTTTTTACTCTAAATCATAAATTTCTTTCATCCAACTTCACAGACAAATTAAATCTACATTATTTTAGAAGAGAGACATTCTGACTTTCTCACTGACACCTTAGCCGACATCTTAGTTAAAATTACTCACTTTTTCACTGAAGGGTGTGTTCTTCTGCCAAGTTTATGGAACATTGTATTACACAAGTGATGAAAATGTTCTTGATTGTAGTGCAAGCATATAAACCATTTTTTCCTCACCCTGACAAAAAGGTATACAATCACTGTATTCCAGGTAATTTTTTTTCTGAGTGCTGTGGTGGTTTTACCAC
>VYZS01081067.1:5185-16384 GCA_013400695.1 Neodrepanis coruscans | reverse complement strand
TCTTGTCAGTACCACATTTCCTAGTGGTAAAACCACGACAGCTGCTCCTAAATGTGAATGGGCCTGGAGAAAGTTGATAAACTTCATGCCCCTCTCAATGTTATGGGTATCTTGAGGATGATGTTGATAAGTTTACACCTTCTCTGTGTATGTGTGTGCTTATATATGTACTCTCATATCATATGTTCATATATATATATATATATATATATATATATAGGTTCTCATATATATGTTCACATATCATTGGAATATAAACAGTGTTGAAATTACTTCCAGCATATCTTAGATATCTCAGCTGCAGTGCAATATAGTAGGCTTTGTTTCTATATTTGCCTTTTTGGGGGGTTTGTTTTGTTTTCTTTCTGTAAGTGTGTGCAGCTGAGGTGTAGACTATAATGATTTGAGTACAAGTGTGAATATTTACATCCAAACACAAAATAATCTCCAGAATTTTAAGGGAGATGTAAGACTTTCATGGTAGTATTACAAAGAGAGCAGTTAGCAGAAATCTTGTATCAGGTTCCATACTTTGTGATGCTGCTTTCACCTTGTATTCATTTCTACCAGTTGGCTGCACTTGCACTCATACAAGAGGCTGATCCCATGCCAAGTAGTGCAGAATGACTCACATGTAGGGAATCACTCATGGTTAACTCCTCTCAGACCGGACTTGCTGTATGCATGCCATATAGCACACAATCCTGGCTCTCTATAATGCCTATGTCACTCTATGACAAAGCAATAATTTTTTTGTGTGCTTTCTCAGTTCAAGGTATCTGAAATACTATAAATAGTGTATTGCAGTCCTCAACATGAGCATTTTAAAGCACAAAAGAGGATGTGAGGCTGGCCTTTCTTTTAATGGTGCCTGAGGGCAGGCAGGAATGTTTAGAGGTACATAACCTGTGGAAAATGTGTTAGAAGACTGTGCAGGGGCAGAGGAAACAAATCTGTGTAGCCATGTCTATACAAATGATCCTTGGAACAAGGTATTCTCAGAACACAAATTTTCTTTTGGAAACAATTAATTGGTTTAGAGAAATTTGTGTAGCAATGAAAATTAGGGAGTGAGGATACAAGGATTAAACTGAGTAACAAAGCTGTTTGGTTCACATAAAGGCATTTGTTGTGTATGGTGTGAGATAGCTTTTCACTCTTTATGTCATAAAATTGTATGCCATAGTTTTTGCATTTGTAAACTGGGTTGCAGAATATAATATCACATGTATCAAATTGTTTTACTCTGCAGATAAGGCAACAATGTATTTTGTCCTAGCCGTCTTTGATCAGTGATATTTAATGATCAGACAGCCTTGTTCAGATGAAGAATTTATTACATTAATAGCAGATACAAAATTGCAGAGAAATATAATATTTTAAACAAAAAAGTGATCTGTATGGGCGTGCCTTACTCATTTATTACCCTTTATGGCAACTCAAACATTTTAAGATATGCTTCTTCCTACTGCAGTGTTGTCGTGGTTTTACCCCCTAGGGGGCGTGATACTGACAAGAGAGCCCAATAGAAGCAACACACACAAAAAACCCAACAAGCTTTATTTCACACACACACAGAAAACTGACAATAAAAACACAAAGACAGACACATTAATCTCTTCTGGGGCCAGCAGTGAATTAGGAAAGGAGCTAGGATAGTGCTGGGTCTTTGTCAGTTTCCTGAAAAACACCGAAACAATTAAAAGCACCCGGACGCCCATCCTCCCTTTCCCATGAAAGAAATACCACCACTGATGGAAAGATGTGGTCTTCAGTCCGTGCTGCTGCCGCTGGAGTTGCCGATCTGCCAGGGCCGCTGAAAAAACTCAGTGCTGAGACAGCCGTAGATGTTGTCTCGACCTCCAATCATCCCGAAAGAGGAAGATGGCCTCCATGATCACCCTTTTATAGAGGACCAATCCCGCGTGATCTTGGAGCCCCTTCCAAGCACAGGCCGCTCCCAGATTGGGCGGCCAGTGCCCGGAAACCATCCCTTATGAGATTTTGCTACGAGCCAAAATGGTGGCGTGACCATGTGGACAAACCTCGAGTGGGGGATGTGGGCCACCCACAGGCACTGTCCAGCATCCTGGGTGGTCCCAGTATCAATACCTGGCTGCCTCAACCTGTGCCAGTGGCAGCTGCCTGCTGCAGGTGGCTCCCTGGCCGCGAAGTGCTACCGACAGCCCTGCTGTATTCCATGCACATGGGAAATCCACTGCGCATGCACACAGCGCCGAGATCAGCCCGAGCTGGGACCAATCAATGCTGAGCGGCCATCTCACTGCTCCTGGCAATGCCATGACTGCGGCAGCCGGCAGCCATTCCACGGCAACGGAGCCACGCCCACAAGGCGGGCCAGGGGAAGCACCACGCCCACTGCGCCCATGGGCAAGCCATGTTGGAACGCAGCCATGCAAGGACCCAGCACAGGGAAAGGGGAAGGCGGCAGCCATGTGGGAACACAGCCGCGCCTGGACCGGCCCAGTCCCGCTGCAGACTGGTGAGGAGCACCAGGACCGGACAACCTCGTCCCTGCACGGACCACTGGGTTTGCGTCGGGATGAGGTGACTTCATACTGGCAATTGCCGCCATTGCCACCCGCTGCAGCTGCAGGCACCCCCGCAGTGCAGGGCAACCCCTTAGCCCAGGGCTGGCAGCTGTGCGGCCAGTGCTGGGGCTGCACTGGCGGGCACTCCCTGCTACTGACAGGATGGGGCAACCCCCAGCCAGCAGGGACCAGCACTGCCATGGTAACCCGTTTACATAGACATACAGAAAGCAAGGTCTAAAACATGCCCGTCCCCCTTTCCCCCCCCCGAAAACCTCAAAAATCCCCAAAAGGCAAAAACAGTTTTAGCTCTAGGAACTTTTGTTTTCACCCCACAACAAGTGTGTTGGCCTGGTTCTTTTGATGAATGCCCATGCTCTGAAGAAAAAGAGGTCATCATTAATTCTATCATAGTTCTTGCATTTTTATGATTTTGTGTACAGTTCCTGTGCAGATTTAAAATAACTTTTCAAGGCTGGTATTAGGAAGAATTAAGTTGATAATTTCAGCATCATCCCTTTTAAATCTTTAGCTGTTTGTTTTTGTATGCTTGATGTTAAATCATTTATTTGCTTTCTACTTGTAATTAATACAGCAGAAATTAATGTGACAGTTTAAATGTTGTAAGGATATTTATATATTATTAGTTGTTTTTTATTGCTTGCTAAAAGGAATATATGCTGAGATTTTGTTCTTCTTATTGAGACTGGATGTGGGGAAAGATTCCTTAAACATGTGTTTTCTATTTCACTATCAGAATCATACAAAGTGAACCTAATATTAGAATATTTCTAACTATGTGTACATACTCACAGTACACAGCCAGTACATACTCATCTTTCCTGACAAGTTTCTAAAGAAACTCTCTGTAAGCAAAGTTGTGAGGCATAAAAAATAAAAGAAGATGAAAATAACAAAGGTAAAAGATGGCCACAGTCATTCCTAAGGGAATGAATTTTCTGAGCTCCATGGGTTCTTCTAGTTCATCAGATATATCTGAGGTAAAGGAGAAAGGTCCCATATCATTCCAGTGTTGCAAGACAGAAGAAATCTTAATGGATGAATACTGTGCCAAGGTAGCTTCCAACCTGAGAGTAGCAGAACAGCACTGCACCTTCTAATATGGTTGCATTTTTAAATAGATGTTGAAAACTTAATCTAATTTTCATCTGACTATTTTATGTGTCTTCAAAAGTTTTGTGTCTAGCTGTCATGAATGCTAGTCCCTTCCTCATCACTGATTAGTACACATATCCATGTTACAAACCCATCAATGTTAGTTCAATCATAGTATGCTAATTTGGTATAAATTTGGGATGATGTAGAGATACATTCCTCAACAGAGAAATATACACTTGGTGATATCAGATGAAGACTTGTTTAGACAACAGAGAAAGAGTATGGGTTGGGATATATTCTGAAAATATTGAAGTTGTTTAGGATAATGAAATCATTAAGGTTGAAAAGACCTTCAAGATCATTGAGTCCAATATTTGATCTAACACTATCATGCCAGCTAGATGATAGCACTAATACCACATTCAGTCATTTCTTGAATACTTCCAGGGATGGTGACTCCATCTCTTCCCATTGGCCCATTCCAATGTTTAAACAGCCTTTCAGTGAAGAAATTCTTCCTGAACCAAGCTGAATCTCCCCTGGTGCAGCTTGAGTCCATATCCTCTTGCCCTGTCACTAGTTGCCTGGGAGAAGAGGTTGACCCCCAGATGGCTACAACCTTCTTTCAAGTCATTGTAGAGAGTGATAAGGTCTCCCCTAGGGCTCTGTTTCTCCAGTCTAAACAACCTCAGTACCCTCAGCTGCTCCTGTGACTTACTCTCTAAACCCTTTACCAGCTCTGTTACCCTTCTCGGGACATGCTCCAGCACCTCAATGTCTTTCTAGAAGTGAGGGGCCCAGAACTGGACAGAGTATTGAAGGTGCAGCCTAACCTGTGCTGAGTACAGGGGAAGAATCACTTCTTTGGTTGTGCTGGCTACACTATTTTTGATAAAGGTCAGTATGCCTTCTTGGCCACCAGATCTGCTGGACCATACCCTGTATGTACCTGGTTTAATGCAGTAACTATTTTATTTTAAATATTCATAGTGAATTTTTTATTATTCATGAAAAATGACAGAAACATTTAAAAAAAATGAGAGTTGTACCAGATTATAGGAAAATATTGGAAAGGTTGGAAAGTATTATCAGGCTTAATATAGCATGGCTGAAAATACTCTATCCTGAGAACAAAGATACTGGGTTTTATTTTTCTTCTTCGACACTCTTCCATAATTCCTTTCCTCACTAAGAGCCATCTTTTCTTCCTCCTCAGAGAAACTTCTTGCTCTTACTTCCTGCTAAGTACAGAAGTCAAAAGTAATGATCACTTTAAAGTTTTATATAATGGTTCCAAGTTCAACAGATCCAATAAATTAATGAGTACTGTGGATCTCCTCTCTTTGACTTACTGCCTAAAGCCATCTTCAGACTCAAGAAAGATTTTGCTTCCTAACTGGAAAGATTCTTTTAAAGCCAAAAAGAATAGAAAAATGATAAGTAATTCTGAACCTTTCAAGTAAATGACAAAACTTTCAATTGACATCAGCAAAGGCCAAGTTCACCCTTCATTCTTTGTAAGGTTTGAACAAAGTGTAAAGATAACAAGCTGCAGGAAACAGGCAAGATTTGCTTCCGTGGTTGTATCTGTTGCCCATGTGTTCCCATGCCCCAGTTGGGAAATCACAACTATAACTGCTATGCTTTCTTATCTGTTATAATTCTGTAGTGGAAATACTGATTCAGCAGTGCTTTAACACTTACGTGTATCTCTCTCTCTCTTTTCCACTGACTTGGAATTTTTATAGGTCCTTCATTGTGATGTGGAATTTGAGCAGATGTGCAGAAAGTCAAACACATCATTATTTAATCCTGAGAGATTTTTCAAGTCACTGTATTCTAAGGTGCTTTACTGGATGGTGGGTTTTTATTCCTTAAAAGAAGAAATAAAAAGAGAAGAACATAAAACATATGCATAGGAAGTCTGTAGCATCTGTACTGATATATCTATAATTTGAGCCTGGAGACATATATGTGCTTTCAAGGGAATTGTAGTGATTCTACACCCAAAAGGCAAGACAGTACAGTAAGATAAATAAAACAGGGTGAAAGTCATCTTTGGATTAAGTATTCCATGGACTCGAGAGAGTTGCATCGGTCTTTATCACAAGGCTTAAACAGAAAAGCAAATTATAATTACAGAACTGTAAATATACATAGAGTACTATGCAGTCTAGTTGGTCACAAATAATGAGTCAAGGTTACCTTCTCCAGTCATTTTTTTTATGTATTGAGAGACCTTATTACAAAAGTGACTGTTTCCCCTTCAGCTGACTAAAGGTAGCACAAAACTATTCACTTCCACTGTTCACTCCTTGTCCTAACCTCCTTCACAGCCAACTCATCCTAGCGGAGAAAGGAATTCTTTAAAAGGTTTCAAACATTTACAAGATAAAGGCAGATGCCCTACTTTTGGATATATAGAATTAAATCTATTTTGCATGCTTTAATTTACTTATTTTGAAAATTAATCAAATCATTAATTTTATCTCAGTATGGTTCTCAGATTATTATCTATAATTGATTTTTCAGGTACTCAGCAATGAAGTTGCAACAAGAAATCTGAGGGGAATCTGGGACCTTGAGATGAGTGGCTACGTGTTCAGAGTTCTTCTCTATCCTTCATTTGCAGGGAATGATGAGGGAAGAAACAGCAAGAGCCAGCAGATCACTAATTGGCTCCAAGCCTGATGTCACTGGCAGAATTTTGGGGCTTTTGATCATCAATCAGTCTATGTGACACCAGGCCTGCTGGTGACAGATAGGGCACACCTATCTCAAAGAGGGGAAAGAATCCTTACATAGGAAATAGCAGGGCTCATTGGAAGAGCTTGAAACAGTATTTGAAGGGGAAGAGGGATAAACCAGGCTTGCTAAAGATAAGCCTGAGGAAGACACACCAGTGTTTGAGAGACAGTGTACTAGTGAGGTCCTTAAGTCTGTGGACATATCTTAGTGGACATAGGGAAAGGAGAGCCATGCAATGACAAAGATGCAAGGGTTATTTATGGGGCCAGTTCTGTAGTTCTGTTTAATTTCTTTATCAGAGGACGGGATCAAGTGCACCTTCAATAAGTTTGTAGATGACGCCAAGATGGGAGGGAGTGTTGATCTCTTAGAGGGTTGAAAGAGTCTAAAGGAGGAATTGAACAAGCTAGATAGATGGGCCAAGGCCAATTTTATGAGATTCAACATGGCAAAGTGCCAGGTCCTTTACTGGGGTCACAACAGTGGTTTGGGGAAGAGTGGCTGAAAAGATGCCCAGCAGGGAAGAACCTGGTCAACACCTGCTGAACATAAGCCAGCAGTGTGCCCAGGTGGCCTAGAAGGCCTATGGCATCCTGGCTTGTATCAGCAGTAGTGTAGCCAGCAGGACAACAGCACTGGTGAGGCACTGATTTGGCAGTGTTATGTTAGTGGTTTTTCTTGATAATCTTAGAGGTCTTTTTAAACTGAAATGAATCTATAATAAAAAAAATATAAAATTATAAATGAGTCTATAATTAAAAATATATTTAATATCTGATTAGGTGCTCATGTGTTTTAATATTGTTTTGCATGTGTGTTACTTAAAGTTGCTTAATTTTGTGTAGAAATTGAGATATTTACTGCTGTGCCATACAGTATTTTTTATGCTGCATAGAATTTGAATTCAATAATGCATAAATTATGTGATCCTAATGATAAGCACATCTTTGTGAATGAAGTAGGCCTGCAATTTAAACACTGGACTTTTTTTTGTTTTGTCGGAGTTTTTTTGTTTCTTTTTTTTGCTTGTTATAGTTCATGTTGATCTGCTTCCTGACTTCATAATGTCACCTATGAAAGGAATCAGATTTATCAAAAAAATATACTACATACTTGCAAAAATCTGCTTTTATTAGATCTATTTTAGTTTATTTTATGGAACACATTCCACTATGCCTTTTGATACATGGAATTTTACTTTTAAAATGTGAGAATCTTAAAGTTCAGAGCAAGTCTTCCTGGATGTATTTGAGAATTGCAACAGTCATTGCAATTGAATTGAGACTGAATGGTGCCTGGAAAAAAATTATAGATTTTTATAGTGAGGCTATAAAAATCAAATGTAAAATCTATCTGTCTATAACATATTCAATAAAGCTATGAAGTTAAAAGTATATTTTGAAGTGCTATAGACTAAAATGCCAGAACCACATGTCAGTTTTTTAAATTTAGTCAACAGAGTGACAAGTTTATAAACATGTTTGCAAAGGTTTTCGGTGATTAACAGTGGCGTATTCAGTAATCTCTTCTTGGCTATTTCAGATGTATGTTCTTTGCATACATGAATCTAAAAGTACATGTCACTATTATAATCTGTATGAAAATATAGCATTGAAGGCCCAAATCATCCATTAGATGTACTTGAACAACTCCCTTAAAGTTGAAAAGAGTTAAATGGGAAAACATTTGAGGGCTGACCAAGCCTAAAGGCTCTTGTTGAACTCAATGAGGTTTCAGTAGTGTTTGAAAATGATCATGTAATGCTAGATTTAATTCTTTTTACTTCATCAGAATCCCTACAGTCAATATTTGATAATGTTTATAAAGGTTAAATAAAATTTTATGTAGTTTTTCTCACTCTTTATACTGCAAGAGTTAGGCAGCTGTAAGTTTAAAAAATGGCTTTGTGGGAGTTTATTGCCTCTGCTAGCAATAAGAGTATAAACATGAAAATCTAAGCCCATGTTTGCTGAACTATATGTCTTTGTGGATATAGTGACTATTGCAGAACAGAAGTTACTATATATTTTTGATTTGATATCACCATGATTGGGATAAAGGATGGGAATACAGCTATTTTTACTCTTGTTTTCCAGAGAAGTACTTCAGTTATCCTTCACTTACACCCCCTCATCACATCCACAGCACACACTCACTGTTTTATGGTTTAATCATTCATTTAACAATAGTTTTAAGGCAGGAAATTTAATTTATCAATTGTGTAAGATTCTCTTCCTCCTCCTTTCTTTTTCTCTAAAGTAGGATTTGCACATCACTTGTGCAGTGATGTGAAGGTAAAATCTGAAGTGTTGTTTTATGTATTTCCTTAGGCTCATTTTATTTATTTTTAAAAAAATAATTATAAACATAATCCTTTAAAAGGCTCTGTGGTGGAATACTGTTACCTCTCTTCTTGTGGAAATGCCATATTGTGGTAGCTAAGGATTAATTTCATTTTAATTGCTCTAAGAAGTATCTAAAGGACTGTAATCAGATTAATATGAAATAAAAAATATGAAGTAGGTAATAAGTAGAAGGATATACATTTTAAATACAATCTGAAAATTCAGAAGCTTACATATATGTATGCCCTGAATTTCTTGAGGGTTTTTACTTGTGTATTTTTGGTTTTCTTGAGATACAGGGAAAAGACGTAATGTGGAAATACAAAGGACTGAGGACAAGAAACACTTTTCTTGGAAGTTTCAGGCAAAAGTAAGAAGAGTAGGTTTATTAGAAAAGTGGATAGAACAAAAACTGTTTAAAATTTCTTACAGCATTTCATGAACTTTGGTCTGGTGCTCTTGCTTTCAATTTATCATCTAAATATATTTTTTTTCTCATAGCCACCTGTTGAGAGGAAAAGATCACAGTAGTTCACTTAACAGGTTCGTAAGGGTGTTTTTTTCTTTCCATAGGCTATCAACACCTCACTATATTGTTCAGCATTTCAAACATAAATTTTGCTTCCTCTGCTGTTCTATTACATTTTTTTCTTGCACATTCACACTGACTTGTTCTCTCAAGCTCTCAGTTTTCCAGATTCTGAAGCATCTTACCTGGAAATATGGAGTTCATCAGACCCTTTCCACTGCTTAGGATGAGTAACTGAAGGTTTCCTAAATTATTTGTCTAAAATGAGGACCTAAAATGTAGTAGTGATCAAGGTTCTGTTGCCCCAGACTTCCCCAAATTTTATATGTTTCTGTGATTTTTTTTTAACTTTACTTCTGAGTTTTGTAGTAAATGTAAGAAGTCATAAATAGAGTAGTACTTTTACTAATGCTTATGAACAACTTTATTCTCTTTCATATGTCTACAAAGATTATTTACACACAAGAAATCCTGAAGCATGGTTCATACTTGCATTAAAACTGGCTTTGTCTACTCTGCGTAGTGTTGAGCTGTGGGTTTCATTAGAGCCCCAGATGGTATTCCGTACAAATAGTAACAGCTCAGGACCTTTTGAACTGATCTGAAGGCAGTGTTGTAAACCACCAAAGCTCCATTTTTGTAGCATGAGACAGAGGATGAATGTTTTTCAGGTTGGACATACCTCAAGAACAGCAAGGATTTTTTAGGATACCAGTGCTAGCCTGCTGGGGAACAGGAACTGATAGAGAGCAACACAGGGTGCAGCTTGGTGACATCCATGGTTAATTTTAGGAAGGGCCCCTGACATGAACAGATCTGTGTGTGCTGTTCTGGGATTGAATCCTGGTGAGAGCTTGTTAGAATGCTGCAGATGCTTCTGCAGTTGCAATGGCTAGCACTCCAGTTTTCTTCCTAGTCTCATTTATTTAACAGTACAGATATACTCTGTGTTTATTTCTTGTTATCTGTGTATTCCTATAATACTCCTGAACAGTAGCATCACTATTATTAAGGCTGATCCAATCTTTACCATTTTACTGACTTCTTTCCACATTCTATAGGAAGATACATCTATAAATACACACAAACTCAGATAAAATATCTTTCAGATATCTTTCAGTGAAATAAAAAAATAGCCTCATACTCAGTGTTTAGAACTATATCAGCATTTCTTTGAAGTAGTTACTCTTTTTTTTTTTTTTTCCTTTCCTGTAACATTTCTCCCACCAACTCCAGAAACTTTTGAAGTATTTGTCTAATTCTAATATTTGTACTGTTTCCTGACTTCGGTCATGAGGTTTTATAAACCATAAAGCAGATACTTTATAAACCACAAAGCAAACTACAGTACTGGGTTTATCTTGGCAGAAAAAGAGCCTTAATTCTCTAACAATTTTTCCTTTATAAGCAATGTCCCTATTGCACTGTGGATGCCAAAAGCATCACATGCTTCTTTTTCTTAATCTTTTTAGTAGGCCCTAAATTTTAGCTGTGATTTATAGCCTCTCAGTAACTAGTTTCTAGTTTCATACTCAGCATTATCACAGTCCTCAAGTTGCTGACCTACTCAGCAAGCAGTTTAGGTGAAAACTGTGGCACCTGGCTGGTTTCCAAGCATTCCTGAACCTCCATTATTCTGGAACCCTATGGATCAGTTATTTCAAGCCAAAGTAATATTTCCAAGAAACTTAAATAACAATTACAAAGAAAAAGAAATAAAAGAATGAGCAAGTAAATTTCAGAAAAAAATCCTCAGCCTAGTGAAGTCTTAAGTAAGTTGACCAGTACTTGGGGTACTGGTCATCGAAGTGGTATTTATGCCTTCTATCCTTATATTGTGTCATTTATGTCAAACCTGACTAGAAATAAAATGCATGTGAAGATTCTTTTTGGGTTTTTTTTGTTG
>VYZS01081065.1:0-14544 GCA_013400695.1 Neodrepanis coruscans | reverse complement strand
GGTTTAAAGGCCACATCTTTCCATCAGCACTGAAGTCCCTTCCCGGGGTTGAACAGAGCGGGAGGGGGGCTCGCGGTTTCTAACTGTCTGAGTGTTTTTCTTCAGAAAGCTGAGCGGAGGCTCGTGCTGCTGTAGGTCGTCAGGTCGGTCGCGGGCCTTGTCTAATTATCCCGGCGTCTCTTCCGGAGCCCCAACAGAGAGAGACCAGCACTGTTCCAGAGCGTTCCCATCCCAACACTGTCTTTGGGAAAGCTTAATTTGTCTGTTTTTGCACTTTATTGTCGGTTTTCTGTGTGTGTGAAATAAACTGTGTTACTTGTGTGTTTTCTTTTTGGGTGTGTGTGGCTTCTCTCGGACATCTCTTGTCAGTACCACGCTTTTTAGTGGTAAAACCATGACACCAGGTGTTGGAGTCACTGTCTCTGGAAGTGTTCAAGAAGTGTTTGAATGTGGCAGTTAATGTGGGGATATAATTTGGGAGTGATTATGGTGGTTCTTGGTTGGTGGTTGGATTAGATATCTTGAAGGTCTCTTCCAACCTTGATGATTCTGTGATACATTGCATTTTGCAGCATTTACTTTGTTCTGACTTGACTTACTTCAGCAACTATCCATTTTGGCACCAAAACTTGCTAACCCTGCACCTGTAAACAAGGGTGTCTTTCCTCCATCAAACCATGTCACTTGACTGTGCACTTATGTAATGCCCATCACTGTTCTGGCACTGTTTAGAACATCCTGTTGTGAGTGTATGGTTCAGCTAGCTAACAGGTCTGTCCGAAGGAGAGACCTTTAGCAAACAAAAATATGAGCTCTTCAAAGGGAGGCAGTGAAAGTGTCTAAAGGGAGGTTAGGAGACATTTATTGTGCCTTCTGTGGTGATAATCGGGATTTTGGTCTATAACCAGCACTGTAGCAGGGTGCTTCCCACCCTACTATACTACCTTAATGGGTTGTGTCCTAGGTTATGTCTGTTTGATGCTCAGTGGTTGGAGAGCAGTCCCACATAAGACTGTAAGGTGACAAGGTATTGTGGCACACAGTAACAGCTCATGCTGCTTAGGGACCTGAGCTAGGAGAAACCCAAAGTTAACACAAAATTAAATCTCTAATTTGGAAACAGCTGAGGAACTCATGACTATACATTTTAGATGTTAAAATGTCTGTGGGGTTGGAGATTAGAAGCAGGCATACTTCAGGGATCACAAAGTGAGGCCTCTCAGGGGCAGGTGTGTAGGGAGGTGGTAGCTATTACACTGTGGGGCACTGCAGAAGAGTAGGCTTAAAAAATACTGACAACAAACAGACCATATTTGATCCTTGCAAGGCATTATGAGAATTTAATGCATAGAATTCTGCAAAAGCAAAAATGTCATCATTTGTAACCTTTTAAGCCGCAATCTCATTGAAGGAAAAAAACAGACAGCAATCTGGATTTTTATTTATTTGACATACTTTAGAAAAGATGAGATCTAGTTTCTACGTTTGTTCGTCTTAGGAGTGGCATACAGTTCTCCTTGTAAGCCACATATAGGTTTCATAGACTGTGGTGGTCTGTTTTGGATTTTTAAAAAGTTATCAGGTAAATCCAGAGACGAGCAGATAATATACTCAGCTTGAAAATGATAAGCACGGAGATATGAAAGCCATTCCTTTCCCTGCTGTTGAAATGGAAAGATTAGTGGAAATGTCATGCTTAGAATTCATGAAGCAATGTTTCCTTAATCAACTATAAGAATAAATTGCCAGAATGCAGTATATTTATTTCTTTTACATGAAAAGACACTGTCTAATGGCATGCTGAAGCAGGTGCTATAAATATATAAGTGTAGAAACCCTTACACTTAATGTTCTGCATCACAAGGCTTATCTCCTAATTCTGTTATGCCTGTGATTAGCTACTATAAAATAGCTCAGCATACAGCTTCATAAATACTTGCCATGACATGCTCTGCAGGAGGGGCCTGCCCAAACACAGTGCTGCTTGCTGCCTATATACCTGGGACAAGGAGTGTGGCCCCCATGTCTGATTGTGCTGCATCCTTTGACTTTGGAGCAAGTAGAAGGTAAAGATTTGCTTTTGCTTCATGAGAGATCTTGGCAGTGCCTGCAAGTGATTTGATGCTTACTGGTGCAAGGGGTGACATCTGGGTGGCCATATCCATATTTCTTCTGTCATTCTTGGCAGGTGTAGAAAATGACAGATTTAGGAAGAATGGGGGAAAAAATTCGAATAAGCATGTCCTATACATATAATTATAAAAATATATACATACACATGCACATGCCCCACTGCTCTTCAGGTGAAAAGTATCTGCCCCATTACATCTGGAAACTAATTAGAATGAGAGAATTCTCAAAAGCTTTAACAAATTATTTAGACTAATGAAGCAAGTGAGGGAGAGATCACTCCAAGTGCTCTGGTGGCAGACCTGCAAGGACAATAACTTCCGACTAGGAATATGACTGGGGCAAATAAACTCTTACCCCATTAGAACCAGGTACAAGAAAGGAAACAGATGCCCTCAGCTCTTCCTGGGATGGTATGATCCTTGTGCTTACCTGTTCTGCAGAGGGAGCAGGTGAAAAATAGCTCTGCTTACTTCTGAAGGTCCTGTGTGAGCAGAGAGAGAAGGATAACCCTTGGTAAAGCAAGATCATGAGGTAAGTAGGAGATGTGGGACATAAAGCAGAAAAAGCACAAAACCTGGGACAACATAGGATAACTCCACATTTATTGACCTTGTAATGCGAACCCCATGGGCCCAGTAAGTGTGCCAAAAAATATTGCATGCTATTTTGAGGTTATATTACCTTTTTTAATCCAGCATAGACAAAATTCATGCTCTCTGGTCTGGACTGAGATTTATAGTGGTGCAGGATATTAGTGCTTTTCCGATTACAGTGCTGTGGCAGAAGGAGACTTCTATGCATCCCTCTTGCTGCTGGAAGGCTGACAGCTTATGCTTATGCCTGCATGTATATTATCAAGGGCTATTAATTTTTTTTGGATGCAAAACTAAAATTAGTGTCGCTTGGCTTTTTCCTAACTGAAATGGCTTTTTAAATATATAAGAATCAGAAATCATTTTTTTTGATACCTGGGTCCTTTCCTGAGTCTATCATTCACATGATCATTTGTCATTAGGCACAGCGGGCAGGAGGTTAATTGTAATTGCATGGTCATCTGGACCATTGTGTGATTTGAAGCAGAGTTTCTCTGCTGTGTCAGGTCCAACAGTATATTATTTGAAAGCGTTAGTGTCAGGCTGCTCTTTAAATCTGCCAGGGGGAACTGAGGAAGAAGTGATTTAAGCCTTCAATTTACTGCTCTCTTCTTGCTGTCCGCTTCAGGCCTCTTCACAAGAGATAGAAGAATGTGAGCAGAATTAAAATACAGAATTTTTAAATAAAATAAAATCAAAAGGAGCAATTGAGAAGGTGCAACCCTTCATCTTGGTAACTTAATACCATGTATCTTTGTTGACAACTCTATATGTAAATCACTAATTATTCTAAACTATTCAGTTCCCCCCGAGGAGATCTAGACTCTAACATTAAAGGCTGGCTGTAAGGAATGAAAGCATTGCGGCAATTCCCCACAGGTTTTATTAAGCTGCAGAGAAAACCCAAGGGGTTTTTTTGCATCATAAATAACACTGATAGAGAGGTCAGCAATTTACCTACATCAGTGGAGATTACTGGGTTTGGAGCCATAATTGTAAGTACTTTACAAGTTCAGTATTGCGTATTTTCTGCTTCGGTGGAGCAGCAAGGTAAGGGCACAACTGGCTCTGCTCAGCTGAGGTCTCTTTTCATCACTTTACGCCAGGAGTGCTGTCAAACTGCACAACTGATCAGGTATATCTGTTGTGGGTTCTTTTTGACACAGACTTTTTCCCAGCCTTTCAGTTTTTTGGGATGGCAGATCATTAGCAGACCTGCCTGGTGGCTGGGACCAGGTTTGATGGCTTTGATGGCATCTGATCCAGGTCTCTGGGTTGTGGTTTGGTACTACTCCCAGACTGAGCTGTAGGTTGCTTCATGTGCATATGTGGTGGTATGGTACCTACCCTCCCATAGCCATGCTCTAATGCCCATTAATGCACTTTAACAGCAAGTGACTGGTCCTGTGTGAGCTGGGAGCGGCTGTGTGTAGGATGAGGGTTGTTATCTCTCATGTTTTGGAGCATGAAAACTATGGATTTGGCTGCATGGCCTTTGAAAGGAGAGGGCAAGAGGAAGATGCCTCTTTGCAGCCTGGTGTAGCCTCTTTGCAGCATGGCATGACCAGATGTCACAAATCCCAGAGGAGGAAAAGGCAAGCACTTGCCTGGTTGTGCAGGCTGTAGGTAGCACTGGTGTGGCTGATGCTGTGAACGGGCCCTGTAGTGATGTTGGCACATGCTGGAAGGTATGATTTAGTTTAAACCCCACTAATTAGCACTCTGTTCTAAATTTTTGAGTTGTGTGTTCAGTTATTCTTTTAAACTGCTCTTGAAGACAATCTTGCAGAGATGCAGGAATCACCCAGACTATGAGAATCACTTCCTTATTTTTATACAGTTATATACAGCTAGTTACCATAAATGTCTAAAGTCTGGTTATGGTCTTGTTTAAATGCTACATTCGTTTTCTGTTGTTTCATCTTTGTTGCTATTTCTTTGTAAATCTTTAACTTGCTTCTGGTCCAAAGTTCTTTGCAGGAGACAGAAGCTGAAGGCTTCTAAATTCAGTGCTCCATAAGCAGAGCATCTTCCTGCGTTATCCCTAGAAGAGATAGCCTCATCACCTTCTGCGTCTTTCCCGAGGCTGGAAAAAGGCAGCCTTGGAAAGCAAAACTTCTTCTTAAATCAAATTTCTCAGGAGAAAATTAAAGCTTCCTTTTTTCTCTCTCTATTTTAAAAAAAGAATTAAACACAGCCACGATCTTCATGTGGATGAGTGTACAGTGATCCTGATGCCTTCTTCAGCTCTAGCCTTTTGTCTTCTTTCTTCTCTACCTTATATTTATGTTATTCTTGGCCACCTTTCATGAAGGATTGATTAAAGGATTCAAACTGTTTAAGATCCTACGTATCAAACTGCGCTTTTTTTTTCAAGTTGCTTGGTATGTGAAAAGCATCTGTTTTTGCACTGCAGTGCAGCTTTACTCAGATACCTGGTCTCTCTATCTCTGTCTCTTTTTTTTCCCTTTGCCCTCCCATCCTGCTAAATGGACATCTTGTCAAATCCTGTTTGCACAGACTGACAGCTATAGAGGTCTTGGAGAAAAAGCCAGCTCCCTACACATACACCCTTGCAAACAGAATCAAAATGTCAAGGCACAAGTGAAATATATCACTGTGCTTCCCTGTCAGATTTTGCTAATATCGCCTGGCTAAATTGACAGTGGAACAGCTGCATCAGATTAACCTGGTTTTATTAGCAGTTGTTTCACATATTTATATTTGGTTATGAATATAGGGTCTGTTGGGGAGAAAGCTTTCACTTATTTCCTAACAAGATGAAATACCCCCGTGTTTTTCATGCCAAAAGACAGTTGGGGCAGCGAAGTCACTTTCAAATAGCACAGCAATTAATAGAAAGAAAAAATAATTTCACATTCTGTTGTTAAATTAGCAATTCTTTAGAGTGTCTGGAGTTTCTAGAAGAATTAATATGCACTCTAGCATTGGGCAGCCTCAGTGCATATCATTTAACCAACAGCTATAAGAGCCAAATGAAGAGACAAAGAGTGATCCTCAATTGCAAGGGAAATACTGGAATTATCTGCCTAGTAATCGTTCAGCAGCCTTGTTCACAAATAATCAAGAAACATTTGGATTTGGATTACATCCTTCATTGTTTCAAGATAAAACTAGGAGAAACAGTAGCTGGAAAATGAAGTGTTAAGTAACACGGGATGGGCCAGGGAAAGGCAGGGAGCAACATGCATTTGAGTAGGGAGAAGAAAATACACAATAAAAGTGCAATAAATTTCCCTTATATTGAAGGAGAGTATTTTTATAGCAGCTTTCTGCAAATTGAATGGATCTATGTAAATAATGTAGCAACACATTTAGTTGCAACTGTTTATTTTTAAATTTGGCTGGATGATGAGAGAATTTCTGTGCAGAATAATGAACCTTGTATTTTTGCCACCTGCACAACAAGTAACACCCAGAAGTGCATCCATATGGAATGGATATTGGGAGATGACAGTCCCTACCTGAGTCTTTCAGTGCAAAGCATACCACTTCAAATAAAAGAGTTAATAGCAGACTTTTTACATTTGCCTTTTGCTGTTTTTGCTGGTGGTGTTTGCATTTTCAGGCTTTCTTTCAAAAAGGCTAGTAACCTCTTTTCTCTCACTCTGTTTCTTTTTTCTTCCTCATGACAAGATTGACTCTTCATGTTCTTCTGCAGTCTCTGCATTTCAGGGCTGCTGAGAAGACAAGCAGCATCTTCCTGTATCACCCTCACCTGCTGGCTGTCTTTTCTTCCAAGGCATAGGTATGCTAAACCCAGACTGCAGTGCCCTTGTGCCCACATCAGCTGCTCTTATCTGCTCTTATTTCTCTCCCCTGTTGTTGTCTTCCGGTCTTCCCTTCCCAAATACAACATGAATGTGAACAACAGTATCCCTTTATAAAAGTTTGAGGATTAAATATCCATAAATCAATCTTTGGCAGCTCAAACCCTTAAATAAAAAGCCCATGAGAATGGCAACATCATTTCTGCAAAGTGTGCTTCAGGTTAGCACCTTGTGGTACAGGGAAATGGATTTGGCAGGAAGGACATCATGGCAAGGCTTCATGTAGCAAGGAGGAAGGCAGTGTTTGCATTGCTTTATTTTTGGCTTCATATCTGAATTTCTGGTACAGTTGCATATGTAAAGCAGCCATTTCTGGGGCAAGAAAAATATCCATGAGAAGAGATAGTGGATAGGGATCCTAGCAGGACATCTCTCTCCCAATGCATGCTTTTGTCTCAGAAAAGCACTGTTATAGTCCAGTAAAGAAAATGTCTTCATGGGATATAACTGTGAATTTTTTTTTCTGGGCTTTTGGTGGGTTTCTGACTGGACTGGAGTCAGGGAACTTCTAGTTGATTCATGTCAAGGATGACCCAACTCCAGCATCCAAAAGCCAGAAGGCCTACCACCCATATAGTATTGGAATTGGCTTTAAAATCAGGAGGTTTAAATTGCCAAGTTGTATCGATTTATCTTGGGTTTGAGCATTTTTTTATATACAACAAGTTTTCCTCCAGAAGTGGGAGAGACTGTACTGAAATAAAATCTCCAAAGGATTGGAATGCAACTGGAAAGCTCCCAATATTGTAAGGCTGACATGGGAAGAAGCCAGCAATGCCTCGGGTTGCCCTTTGTTGAGCTCATTCCTAAAGAGGAGCTGGTTGTTGGAGTTACTTGGCAAGGCAGGTGAACTGTGAAGTGTTGCACTGTTCATCTGACCCAAAGGACTAGTTTAATCAACTTAACAAATAATATTTTTATATCTGGTTAATAAAATCATGAAATCATGAAGTGTTCTATCTGCATGTGATGGGATAACTGCTTGATGTTTCTGCACTTGGTTGTGTGTGTGGAGCTTGCTCAGCTCTCCTTGTTAAAATTCTCCGGGTGTTTATATTTGCCATGTTCTTCTTGCACACACTCCTTGATTTGTTGCCTCTTAACCACAGCCAGAGCATCTCATGTTATGCATATCAGGGCAGAATTTAGCTGAGTGAGACCTCCATCTGTAACTCCAACCAGTGTGCTACCATGCAAAAACCCATGACCTTCTATGGAAGGAGGCATGATTGTAGGGAAACGTTCCCCAAGAGACATATGCAGATTTCATTCTGTGTGCCTCTAAACTGCCTGCCCGTGGCAAAATTGGCTAGCATCATTTGTACCTTAAATTTGCAAAAAAACTCCAGACACTTCTTGGGAATCATTGTTGTGCATAAACCCATTTAGCACACTTAGTCCAGGCAACTCTGGATAAATCCTTCCTATCTTTTTTTAATGAGGACTGTAAAAGATCCATCTCCATTGCCCTCTGATGGTATTTGAATAGATGTGTCTGGAGTGACATATGTTCAGACGTAAATTACAAAGGAACAATTTCAAAATAAATTGTCTACAGTCAGTCCTGCCAAATTTACGCCCTGAGACAGATGATCATAAAGCTAGAAGCAAACAAGCCCTTAAACATTTGAGGCCAGGTTTGAAAGGACCATTTTGAGCAGGTGTTAAGCATTACTCTAGGTTGGTAGATACTGCGTATTTTGGACCAGTCAGGAGAGGAATGACTGATTTTATACCACCTAGAAATATTAATCATGCAAACAAAGTTGTGCAAGGTAGAGCTAATTGGAAGGAAATTGGCTCTATTGGAAGGAAATATTTTAGGCATTTTTACTTTTCTTTTTACTGCCTGCGTTTGTACAGTTTATTAGTTCAGGCTAAAACCTTAAAATGTTGGTAGAGTAAACATACATGGCATAAATCATCAAGATAAATCCTCCCAAATGCCATATTTCTTAACCACGATGGTTTACAATTGTCCAAACCACAACATAATTAGAGAATCTTTCTTTCTTTGCTGGCGGAGCTCCAGATCCGTATGGCAGACTGAACCAGAAGACTAAAACCCTTTTATTGTAGTATTGTGCCAGCAAACATGTAGCTTTAAAGAACTCTATTTTCCAAGAGGTTTTGACGACTGATCTTTGCATTACAGTCCATAATAGGTGCACAAAGATGGACATAGGGGAGTTTTGACTGCATCATTTTCAAGTTTGATCCTGTCCCCCTGTTGCTATTGGGGATGATGCTTGTTATTGCTATTCAGTCAATGCCACTCTCAAACTCGAGGGAGTTCTGTGGCTTGTCCATCAATCCTCCCCTTGCTTAGGGTGACAATGCATCTTGAATGTTTAAATTACCATTCGCGTAGCAAAGGATAACCTGGATGGTTGTCTTCGTGTGCAGAAACGCCCAAAACAGACTCTTGCGCCTCTTGGATTATGTGCAGAGCCAGGCATCTCAAGCATGTGGAAATAAATGTGTCTTTGCTGCCTTCTGTGTCTTTAATTGTATTTTTCCTTTAGGTTCAGCATTGTAAATCATTGCTTTCTCTTTTTAAGGGAGTAAAATGACTTCAGTTTTTCTTCATTAAAAAACCAAAGACAGTAATTTAAGCATATTTTAAGTACATCTGTGTCCCACACCTCACAGAACAAAGTAAAAATAGATTTTTATAGACCTAGAGATTTATGAAGATATATATTTTATAGCTATGATAGGCAGAGAAGCTTTAGCAACAGAATGTGGACTGCCTTTTTTGATTGTAAGCCAGATAGTTGGGGCTCAACAAGATGAACCTGGATTTGTCCCTTGTAGCCAGAGAGAAAGGAAGATCACAGATGCCACTTGGGCTGAGAGTGGAAGGAGCCCTTGAACACACTTGCAAGAGCATGTAGCTGCTGGTCACAAAAATTTGGGGTTTGCTAGGAAATGACACTTCATCTTGAGTCATGATTTCTCCAGAAATTTCTCCCAGTGTTTTTTGGACAGGGAGGTTTGGCTAGAAACCCCCTCCCCCAAACCCAAAGCACGACCAGCTAGCCCTGCAGTTGACACAGCCAGGAGCACACTTGCGCAGTGTTGAATGCTTTTGAAAAATCCTGTGTTTCCCCTAAGAGCATTATTTTCCATAGCTTTCTTTAGTTCTGCAAAATCAAATCCAAATGATAGTGTGGGCTTGCATATATGCCAGGATAAATCTCCTTCACTGCTCCTCTATCACATTGCTGAGAGTTTAGGCTTGACTCGGGTTTTGCTTCATTGATTGCTTAAAAATCTTCTTTAGAGCAAAATTGGAATGTGCAGAAATATAGCCCGTTAAGATCCTAATGTTGTAACCATGAGTGTTTTCAAGTGTATTGTGTTCTAGGTATTTTTATGGCTTGCAAATGTAGTTGACTTGGGAATTTGATGAATTTTTCAGAGTGATGATATGTGATGAAGTTTTATACCATTTGGAAGAAACACATTAATGCTATTAGTGGCAGTTAATTCTTGGTTTTCTAGCAACTACAGTTATGTCATAAATTGTCGTGTGACAATTTAGTGAGTCATGTGGCAGAAAAAAGTGATATTTCAGAGGGAGGAACTGAAAGTACTGATTTATTTATATATTTATATAGTTTTCAAGGTTGTTTTGTCATTCACAGCTAAAGCTGATTTCAATGCAGAGTGGAAATAACTCAGCCTGAGTTAGTGTGGGGTTGGACAAAACAGTATCTAAAGGCACAGTATTTTCTTAGAACAAAAAAAAAAAGCTTAAAAGAATATTTTGCACTTGAGATTCATGAATTGGCTTACATCCAAGGTAAGAAATGAGTCTCTTTCTTCAAAGTGCAAAGCCCTCAGATACCCCACTTATCCAGCAAGCTCCAGGACACTGTATTTAGCAGGTCTTGGGCTGCAGTATTGGGTGCTGGACTTCCTGAAAAATCCTGCCACGACTTCTGGATTTAAGCAAACAGTCAGCTTTCGAATTACAGTGTTTTATTAGTAGGTATTTATTTAATTCCCTTCAAATCCCCAAGGCATGCTACAGGAAGCAACATAGTACTATTGCAGATAGAGAGACCAAGCCTAAAGGAGATATAATCGGGGCATTTTACACATTTTTCTGTAGCTTTATAGCTTTGGCAGCAATTTCAGTGTCAGCCTACAGTTAAAGAGAGCTGTTAGGGAAGGCAGGATTAGCTCTTGGGATCCTGCTTGTAAATTCTGCAGCAGGATGCTCTTTGGTGGGTTACTGTAGTTCTTAAAATACTTTTAGAAGAGCCTGGTGATCATCTGTTACACTGGTTGGGAGACTTGAAGACAGTCCATTGTGGTTTTTGTTGTTTTTTTCTTTTGTAAGTAAAAGAGTGTGTAGGAAGCACAAGCTGAATCTTGGAGCCTCTCAGCTTTTTAAATGATTCCGCATTGTAAAGATTGTACCTCACTATAACCTTTTATAGGTTTTGGACACATCTGAGAAGCAGCAGATCCCTATTCTCAGTGCAAATGCTTCAAGGCATGGCAGCTTCGGAGATGAGAACAGGGGTAGGTTTATTTGTAGCTTGGTTTTGCTCAGATCCTTCGGCTCTCCAAGCCTATTTTCTGCACTGGAGCAATGTGCTAATGAAAGCTGAGTTAATAACTACAGAGCTGAAAACAAACACATTCTTCCCTCCCACTAACCCCCCTCCCCCCCCCAAATACGTACCCCTTCACACCCTGCTTGTGTTTCAGCTGGGAGCTGGCTCAGTGTATTGTGGGTATTATGGCTCAGTATTATGGGTCTGTCCATGGGGCAGAGAGTTTTACACTACGGTTACTTCTAAAAGCCATGGTAATTTGAGCTGTGTATGAAGAAGTCTGCAGTCTAAAAAGGTAAATGGCACTAAAGGACATGAAGGAGAAGCAAAGGGGGGTTGCAGGTTGGAGAGGAAGCCTGAGGTTCAGCCAGATAACCTGTGCTTCATCTAGACTAGACATCTTT
This sequence comes from Neodrepanis coruscans, assembly GCA_013400695.1. Taxonomy (NCBI): domain Eukaryota; kingdom Metazoa; phylum Chordata; class Aves; order Passeriformes; family Philepittidae; genus Neodrepanis; species Neodrepanis coruscans. The sequence continues at coordinate 2,992 of VYZS01081065.1, read as the reverse complement.
ATCCTCATTAATTTTTGTTAGATTTAGTCCTTTAGCTTTGTTTTTGGATTAGAGGCACTGCGTTATGAGTTATACTTGAGGTTTCTGATTACTGTGGAGACTAATTTGGTGCTCTGCAAGGGAGACAGTGTAATTCCTGTTTGAGCTTTATTTTCTCGGACATATGAAAGGTTGCTTTGCTGATCCTAAGCACTTAAGTACTGTGAGCTTATCCTCCCAGCATCACAAGAGTGCAAAGAAAGTAGTAAGTTGGACCTTTTTCATTTCTCCTTGGGTTTCAAGGTTTATAGGATCATGTTTCCTACCTTTTCTCTCCACAGGGTCAAAACTGGAATTCCCACTAATACTAATTATGGGATGAAGAGAAAGACAGAATATTCTCTAAGCAGCTGGCTGATGTTTCACATTAACCCTTGATCTTGTGGGAGACTTTAACTTGGCAGATGTCTGCTGGAAATTCAGCACGTGGAAAGGAGGTAGTCTGGGAGGTTTCTGGAGTGTGTGGAAGATTAACCTTCTGACATAGCTGGTGAGCGAGCCTACCAGGGACAGTACCCTGCTATACCTGCTGTTTACAAACAGAGAAGGGCTGGTGGGAGATGCAGTGGTCAGAGGCTGTCTTGGGCATTGTGTCCACAAAATGGTTTCTCAGTGAAGTAGGGAAGCAGGTCAACAAAACCTCTACCTTGGACTTCCCAAGGGTGGACTTTGACCTGTTCAGGACACTGGTTCAAAAAGTCCCCTTGGGAAACAATCCTTAATAACAGAAGAGTCCAGGAAGTCTGGACATACTTTAAGAAAGAAATCTTAAAGGTGGAGGAGCAAGCCATCCCTGTGTGCTGAAAGATGAGCTGGAAGGAAAAAAGACCAGCCAGGCGGAAGAAGGATCTTTTGCTAGAACTCAGGGAAAAAGAGAGTTTGTGACCTTTGGAATAAGGGGCAGGGAACTCAGAAAGTGGAAAAGAATGTTGTTAGGTGATGTAGAGAGAAAATTAGAAAGGCGGAATCTCAACTAGAGCTCACTGCTGTGAAAGGTAATAAAAAGTGTTTCTGTAAATACATTAACAACAAAAGGAGGGCCAAGGAAAATCTCCATCTTTTATTGAACATACAGGGGAATAGTGTCACCAAGGATAAGAAAAAAGACTGAGGTACTTAATGCCCTCTTTGCTTCAGTCTTCAACAGAAAGACTAGTTATCCTCAAGGCAGCTGGCCCCCTGAGCTGGTAGACAGGGAAGGGGAGCAGAGTAGACCCCCCGCAATCCAAGAGGAAGTAGTTAGTGACCTGCTGAGCCACTTAAACACTCAGAAGTCTGCAAGGCCCAGTGGGATCCAGCCAAAGGTACTGCCGAAGCTGTGAGAAGAGCTCACCAAGCCATTCTCCGTCATTTGTCATCAGTCCTGGCTAAACAGGGAGGTCCCAGATGATTGGAGGTTGTCCAGTGTGATGCCCATCTGCAAGAAGGGTTGGAATGGCAATCTGGGGAACTATAAGCCTGACTGTGATGCCAGGAAAAATTACGGAATGGATTTTTTTGAGTGCCATTATGCAGCGTGTAGAGAACAATCAGGCATCAGGACCAGCCAGCATGGATTTAGGAAAAGCAAGTCCTGCTTGACCAACCTGATCTCCTTCTATGGCAAGGTAACCCTCCTAGTGGATGAGTGAAAGGCTGTGGATGTAGTCTGCCTGGACTTCAGTGAAGTTTTTGTTACTGTCTCCCCAACAGTCTCCTAGAGAAGCTGGCAGCCCATGGCTGGGTCAGCTGAACTTTTTTCTGAGTTAAAAACTGTCTGGCTGGCCGGGTCGCAGAGGGTGGTGATGAATGGTGCTACATCCAGCTGGCAGATGGTCACTAGTGGACTTCCCCAGGGCTTAGTATTGAGGCCAGTCCTGTTTAATAATTTTATTAATTATTTAGACAAGGGGATCGAGTGCACTCTCAGTAAGTTTGTAGACGACGCTAGGTTGTGTGGGAGGGTAGGAGGGTCTGCAGAGGTATCTGGACAGGCTGGATCCATAGGCCAAGGCCAATTTTATGAGTTACATACAATTGTAGTGGGTTGACTGTGGCTGAACACCAGGTACCTACCAAAGTCACTCTATCACTCACCTCTGCAATTGGACAGAGGAAAGAAAATATAATGAAGGGTTCATGAGTTAAGGACTGGGTGAGATCACTCAGGGATTAANTCTGCAGACTGCAGGTGGTTCTTTGCACTTCTGCGGTTCTCCATGGACTGCAGAGGGACAACTGCTCCACCATGGTCTTCACCACAGGCTACACGGGAACCTCAGCTCTGGCATCTGGAGCACCTCCTCCCCCTCCTTCTCCACTGATCTTGGTGTCTGCATTGTTCACATGTTCTTGCTTCATTTTTCTCTGGCTGCAATTTTCATCTGCCCCATAACTTTTTGCATTCTTAAATACGTTATCACAGAAAAATTATTATCCGGGTTGGCTAGGCCTTGGCCAGTGGTGGGTTTGTCCTGGAGCTGGATGGCGTTGGCTCTGCTGGACATGGGGGAAGCTTTTAGCAACTTCTCAAAGAGGCCTTCTGCAGCCCTCCACTGCCAAAACCTGTCCATAGAAACCCAGTAAAAGGCAAAGTGATGGATCCTGCCCTTGAGTCACAGCAATCCCAGGCAATGCTACAGGCTTGGGAAGAGCGGCTGGAAAATGTCCCGGAAGAAAAGGTCTGAGGGTGCTGGCCAACATGAGCCAGGAGTATGCCTAGGTGGCGAAGAAGACCAATGGCATCTTGGCTTGGATCAGAAGAAGTGTGTTCCAGCAGGACCAGGGCAGTAGTGTCCCCATGTACTCAGCACTGATGAGGCCACACCTCAAGAACTGTGTCCAGTTTTGGGCCCCTCACTTCAAGAAAGACACAGAGGTGCTGAAGCATGTCCAGAGAAGGGAAACATTGTTGGTGAAGGGTCTGAAGTGTAAGTCTTATGAGCAGTAGTTGAGGGAGCTGGAGAAAAGGAGG
>VYZS01081063.1:6066-18884 GCA_013400695.1 Neodrepanis coruscans | reverse complement strand
ATAACAGTTTATGCTGATGGGGATAGTCCAGCTGCTGCAAATAGTCATTTCTATTTCAAAGCTCTAAAGACAGGATGTTAATTTTGTTCTAGTTGACAATAATTCACTGAAGCCACAGAGTGAGAATCATCATCATCATCATCATCATCATCATCATCATCATCATCATCATCATCATCATCATCATCATCAATCATTACCATCATCTAAAATACCTGGGAAGAGTTTTCTCTCTTTAAAACTTAGACTGGATCTTACCCGTCTAATGGAATATAGAGTTCTTGGTCATCTGTTTGTGAAGAGAAATTTCTCTCACTTAAATGGGAGTTACTTCTTGAGGGATTCTAATAGAAATGCTCATTTCTTCATTAGACCTAGCAAAGAAATGTTCATCTTGCTATGATGTTTTCTGTCTTGGCACTACTAGGTTGACAGGCAGCTAAGAACCTAGTGTGTCTCATGTTAGCTGATACTGGAGTTCTGGTTAAAAGTGCATATATAGGTTCTATCATTCTCCCTGCAATATATTAATTTTGTGCTGATATCTAATTAGAAGCTGTAGGCCATGCACTTATCCTAGAAAAACTGCTTGCAACTTTAAACTGGAGACTGGTGTTTTCATTTTAACTTAATATTGAATGAACACNAGCCATCAAACAACCAAATAATCCCTAAAACAACAAAAAAACACACTGCCTCTACCCCCTCAAAAGAAAAACAACCCCAATGCCAAAACAAATTAATGAATAGAGGTGCTATGCTAGACTTTGTTCTCACCAGAAAGGAAGGCCTGGTGGGGAATGTGAAGCTCAAGGGCAGCCTGGGCTGGACTGACCATGAAATGGTGGATTTCAAGATCTTTGGGGCAGTGAGGAGGATGCGCAGCAAACTCACTGTCCTGGACTTCAGACAAGCAGGCTCAGATTGGCCTCTTCAGGGGTCTGCTTGACAGAGTACCATGAGATAAAGCCCTTGAAGGAAGAGGGGTCCAAGAAAGCTGGTTAATGTTCGAGGACCACCTCCTACAAACTCAGGAGTGATGCGTCCCAATAAAAGAGGAAGTCAGACAAAAATGTCTGGAGACCTGTGTGGATGAATAGGGAACTCCTGTACAAACCCTGCAAAGGACAGATATCCTGAGAGGAACACGGAGAAATTGTGTAAGCAGCCAGGGATCAGGTTAGCAAGGCTGAAGCCCTGATAGAATTAAATCTAGCCAGGGACAGCAAGGACAATAAGAAACCCTTGTATAGGTACATGATAAAGGGACTTAGGCAAATATGGGCCTTCTCTGGAAGGAAACAGGAGACCTAGGTGATAGGTCAGGATATGCTGAAGCATCAGGTATTCAGTAGATTTTTATCTGTTTTCACTAGTAGGTGCTACAATCCCACTGCCCAAGTTGCAGAAGGCAAAGGCGGGGACTGAGACAATGAAGAACCACTTACTGTAGGAGAAGATCAGATTCAAGAACATCTAAGGAATCTGAAGGTGCACAAGTCCATGGAAACTAACGAGATGCATCTTCAGGTCCTGAGGGAACTGGCAAGTGAAGTGGCTAAAAACTATCCACGATATTTGAGAAATCATGTCAACCTAGTAAAGTTCCCACTGACTGGAGAAGGGAAACATAATCCCCATTTTCACAAGGATAAAAGGAAGACCCAGGGAACTACAGGACAGTCAGCCTCTGTGCCCAGAAAGATCACGGAGTAGATCCTCCTAGAATGTGACCTAAGGCACATAAAAATAAAGAGGTTATTGGTGACAGACAACAGGGCTTCACTAAGGGTAAATTACACCTGACAAAACTGGTGGCCTTTTATGGCAGGGTTACAGCACTGATAGATAAGGGAAAAGCAACAGACGTTATCTACCTGGACTTGTCCCACGTAACATCCTTGTTTCTAAATCAGAAAGGCACGGATCTGATGGATAGACAATTCGGTGGATAAAAAATTGGCTGGATTGTCACATTCAGAGCTTCTGGCTAGATGTCCAAATGGAGACCAGTGACATGTAGTGTTCCTCAGGCACTGATATTTGAGTTGGCATTGTTTAACGTGTGTCAGCAACATGGGCAGTGGGCTTAAGTGCACCCTTAGAAAGTTTGCCAATGACGCCAAGTTGTGTGGTGCAGCTGATGTGTTGGATGGAAGAGATGTCATCTAGAGAGACCTTGACAGCCTTGAGAGATGGGCATATGCAAATCTCATGAAATTCAATGAAGCCAAATTCAAGGTCATGCACCTGGGTCAGGGCAATCCCGAACACAAATACTGGCTGGGCAGAAAATGGATTGAGAACAGTCCTGGGGAGAAGCACTTGGGGTTGTTGCTTGATGAGAAGCTCAACAAGACCTGGCAGTGTGCTTTTATAGCCCAGACATCCAACACCACCCTGGGCTGCATCAAAAGTAGACTGACCAGTAGGTCAAGGGAGGTGAGGTGATTCCTCTACGCATGTATTGCATTTGCATGGCAATGTTCTTGGAGGGGGAGGCTACAGGGATGGCTTCTGGAAGCCGAAAGCGTCCTACATGTTTAACAAAGTCAAAGCCAGCCAGTTTCAAGAGAGACTTGCTGTTGACTAATGCTGAGTCAATCAGTAATGCAGAATCAGGAATGAATTTAAGCCTGGGAAGAAGGGACCGTGATGGGAATGTAGCTTAAGGATTTGTTTTCCTTCTCATTTTTCTGTTCTGATTTTAATTAATAATAAACTAATTTCCTGATATCAAGTCTGTTTTTCCCATGATAATATTTGGTGAGTGANATAACATATTTAAGAAGGAAAAAAAAAAGTTATTGAGCAGGAGTAATTGTGCCCAGAGAAAAGAGTAGTGAGAACATATGAGAGAAAAAAGTACGCAGACATGAAGGTCAGTGAAGAAGGATGGGGGGAAGATGCATCCAGGTGCCAGAGCTCAGATTCTGCTACAGCCCATGGGGTGCAACCGATGGAGAAGCAGGCTGTCTCCTTGCAGGCTATGGAGGTCAACTGGGGTGCAGAGAACCATCTGCAGCCCATTGAGGAAACCCACATTGGAGCAGGTGGATGCCCAGAAGAATACTGTGCCTGAGAAGTACACACTGGAGCAGACTCCTGGCAGACCTGTGGAGAGAGGAGTTCATGCCGGGGCTGGTTTTCTGATTGGACTTGTGACCCATGTTTGGACTTAGAACCCATGCTGGAACAGCCTGTTCTTGAAGCACTGCACCCTGTGGAAAGAGATCTATGCTAGGGCAGTTTGTGAAGAACTGAAGACTGTGGGAAGGTTTCACATTGGAAAGGTTGTGGAGGACTGTCTCCCCCAGGAGGGACCCCACTTTGGAGCAGAGGAAGGACTCTTCTCCCTGAGCAGCATCAGGAGAAACATGATGAACTCTCCGTGCTGCTGTGGGGGGGATGTGGTAGAGAATCAGGAATGAATTTAAGCCTGGGAAGAAGGGACCGTGATGGGAATGTAGCTTAAGGATTTGTTTTCCTTCTCATTTTTCTGTTCTGATTTTAATTAATAATAAACTAATTTCCTGATATCAAGTCTGTTTTTCCCATGATAATATTTGGTGAGTGATCTCTCCCTGTCCTTATCTCAACTCATGAACCTTTTGTTTTATTTTCTTTCCCCTGTCCAGTTGAGGAAGGAAGTGATAGGGTGGCTTGGTGGGCACCCGGCCTCCAGTCAGAATCAAACCACTACAACCGCACTTTCATGAGAGTACTCATGAGAGTACTCACCTGGAGTACTGTGTCCATCTCTGGGGCCCCCAGCATGAGAAGGACAAGCACCTGCTGAAGTGAGTCCAGAGAAGGTCCATGAAGATGACCAGAGCGCTGACGCACTTCTCCCTTGAAGGCTCAGGATGAGAGACTTGGGGAAACCTAATAGCAGCCTTCTGGTAACTAAAGGGATCTGCAAGAGAGCTGGAGAGAGACTTTTGACAAGAGCATGTCAAAAGGGGTCAAGAGCAAGATAAAGGGGTAATGACTTCAGACTGAAGNTGCTGGAACAGCCTGTTCTTGAAGCACTGCACCCTGTGGAAAGAGATCTATGCTAGGGCAGTTTGTGAAGAACTGAAGACTGTGGGAAGGTTTCACATTGGAAAGGTTGTGGAGGACTGTCTCCCCCAGGAGGGACCCCACTTNTTAGATATTAGGGAGAAATTCTTTGATGTCAGGATGGTGAAGTTTCATAAATTAACCCTAGGAACTACCTTCTGCTTCCCAGTATTATCATGTGAGATAAATTCCATTCTCTTATACATCCAGAATTTTATAAATGCAAAAAAATTTTCAAACAAGGCAGGCTAATTTTTACGCTTTTTTTTTAATTAAATGTAAGCAGTATCACCTGATTATGAATTGAAGGAAAAGAGAGAAAGGATAGAGAATAAAAAAAAATTAATCTTATGTTGTGTTCAACTATTTCATATTGCATAGCATTTTATTTTTCTGTATAGAATTTGTAAAAACTTCTATGAATTCAGACATGAATTGTGTAGATACTTTGGTAAATTACTTTGTTCAGCCCATCATTTTCTAGATGATTCAATTACCCAAGCGACTGTGCTCCTCTTGGGAAGACCTTTTGTATTTAGGACAGCTTTCAAAGAAGCTGAACATAGCATCCACTTCCTACGAGTAATAATTACAAGACTTTATATAAAAAGGCAGACACAGCCAGCACTAACCAAGGGACATTTACAAGAAAAAGTAAATTATGCATATTATTTTGAAGAGAAAAATAAGAATTTACTTCCAGGATACAGTGGCTTTCAAAACATTAGAGATATACAGCTCTCAATACCTTCAAAGGAGTGTACAATAAATAAATGGAAGGAAAATTCACTGAAGACTAGTGAATTAATGAAAAGCTGCAGACAACCAGGAGCTCAGAAGAGAAAGTGGTCACAGATCACTGACAAAAGTCCCACTTACCCATTCTCTGTGCTGCTACTTTTTCTTAGCCACCTCCTTCGTTCGCAGTTAAAGACAAAGTACTCTGGCTGTTTTTCTCAGTGTGAGCTTCCTATTTCTTACAGATTTAATACCCCTTTGTGTTCAGTGCTTATTTTTCAGTGGGTCTAAAAACTCTGTTAGACACTTCAGATCTCAGTCTAAATGAGATCTGAGCCCAGTGACTGTAATTAGATTTTCATTTTGGAGGCCAGGTAGCATTTTTTTTAATCCATTGTAGTTAAACTATATCATAATATACCTGACATGTAACTCAATATTAGCGTTTCAATAAAGATGTAAAAACAAAATGGGAGAAATAAGGTAATTATTAAAAAAATAATTTTATTAAAGAAAGGGCTTCATTAATTTTCCCATTAACCTTACCTTTTGAACAGGCACTGTTTCAAATCTGAAGGAAGTAGAAGCAATCTTGTGTGTCTTAAAATCCAAACACATGCTTGGAGAAGTAATTTTTTTTTTTGTTTTTAGGAGGGGTGGTATATTTTCTGTAGTAACTCTTCTCTTTTTAGAAGTGAAAAGACAGATAGCCAATATTTAATTTAAATCCCTACTCTGTCCAGTTTAACTGACTTTACCTAATGTACTCGAGGTAGCATACCAGAAAAAAATTTGAGTTGTAAATAGGCATATTCTTAAAGTTTTATTTACCATTGTCTATAATTTAGGGATATTTCAAAAATATGGGTTTTTTTGCTATGTAATGTGCCATTGCTTATAGTTCAAATTTCAGCTGTGACTAGCATGCTATAGAAAACAGAATAAAACATGGTCATTGATTTCCCAGAGGTCACAGAATGTGCTCATTAATGAGTATTTTCACAATTTAACCTACAATGTTGAAAATAAGAAAATAAAATATTTTAGCCTAAAGCTAGAGCTAAAGCTTTGATCCTATAGTGAGTTCTGGATACAGTCCAATCACTGTGTAAGTTGGTATGTGTCTTTTAAAAACATTGGACAGACTGAAGTTTGTGTGTCTACCCCTGTGCTTGTGTTCAACTCCAAGCACGTCCATGCGGCTTTGCATACAAACATACAAACTTGCATACAAACACAAACCTGCATACAAACATGCCTCTTCTGGAACTCCACTCTTTACTGCTTGTCACAGATCAAATCCAGATTTTTACTCCTTATGCCGAATGTGCAAAACACCTCATTTTAACATATAACATACTCATTAAAAACTAAAAATAATGTTATATATGTTTCAATTCAAATCATGTAACAAGTTGGTTAATTCTTAATGCTGAAATGGTCATTGATGGCCCTGGCTTAAAAGAGTTATTATGATGTCCTGAACCACTTGTAGTTATTGTAATACGCTATGTACCCCTTTTCTAGTAGATTGAAGATTCACTACAACTAATATTACAGCACTTTTTAGAAAAGTCTGTCAGTTATGTACTGAAATTTAGCATGAAAAGTAAACATAACATGATTTAAGCAAAGCTTGTATCAGTCACTCTTGGTACATACATAGATTTAAAAGCCAATTTTATAGCATACTGAGAATCTTGCTTGAGCAAAGTCCACAGGTTGTTACTTATTATAAAAGGCAAAAATTATTATTCAGATAAACAAGATTCAAACTATTTGATTGTATAACTTTATATTTGTTTTCTCTGATTCCATTACAACTTTCTATTGTAGGTCCTTCTTTCGTATCAAAGTGCTTAGTGCATCCTTTTTTTTTTTTTCTGATGAATTGGATCCCATCTTTACATCTTTAAAATCTAACTAATTTTAACCTCATATGCAAGCCATACATGCACAGAGTATTTGGCAAGTTCATACTTATTCTTCCTTTGAGTAATTTCTTATAGAATCATAGAACCATAAAATAATTTAAGTTGAAAGAAATCTCTCAAGGTCAACTAGTCCAACCTTCCTGCAATGCACAGGAACGTCTTTAACTACATCAGGCTGCTCAGAACCACATCCAGCCTTATCTTGAATGTTTCCAGGAATGGGATTTCTATCACCTCTCTGAGCAATCTGTTCCAGTGTTTCACTATCATTACAAAAATTTTCTTTCTTATATCTTCTCTGAATTTACCCTCTTTCAGTTTAAAACCATTATAGCTTTTGCCCTGTCACTACATGCCCTTGTAAAAGGTCCTTCTTCATGTTTCTTTGTAGGCTCCCTTCATGTACTGGGAGACTGTAATTAGGTCACTGAAGTCTTCTCTTCTTTAGGATGAACAATTGCAATTCTCTCAGCCTTTCCTTGTAGAGAGGTGCTCCATCCCTACGAACATCTTCATGGCCCTCCTCTGAACTCACTCCTACAGGTCAATGTGCTTCTTGTGCTAGGAGACTTAGAGCTCCAGGTGGGGTCTCACCAGAGCAGAGTAGAGTGGGAGAATCACCTCCATCTACACTGCTTTTGATGCAGCTCAGAATACAATTGGCTTTTTGGACTATGAGCACAAATCACTGGGTCATATCCAGCCTCTCACCACCATCACCCCCAAGTCCTTCATGGCAGGGCTGTTCTTGATCCATTCATCCCCCAGCTTGTATTGATACCAGGGCTTGCCCTGGCCCACATGCAGTACCTTATGCTTGGTCTTATTAAACCTCATAAGCTTCCCATGGGTCCTCTTGTGAAGCTTATCCAGGATCCTCTGGATTGCATTTTGTTCCTTGTGTCAGCCTCACTCAGCTTGTGTCACCACTCAGCTTGTGTCACCACTCAGCTTCGTGTCATGTGTAAACTTGCTGAAGGTGATCTCAATCCCACAAAATGGGATTGACAAAGGTATTAAATAGTAATGGATCTAATACAGACTCCCAAGAGACATCACTTCTCACTGGTCTCCATTTGGAAGTTGGGCTGTTCATCACTACCCTGTGGATGTGACTATCCATGCAGTGTGTTTAGAAAACGTTCCTCTGTTACCATTCTTACAGCACCTGGGAAATCTTGCTCAGAAATAAAAAGAATGATCACTTTATTTCATTTAATGACATGTGGTGAGAAGAAAATAATATCTCAGTCCACCTGAAAGCAATTGAGATAGGTCCTTGTTGAAAAAAATGAAGGGAACAGGTTCTGTATGTGTGTGTGCATGTGTGTGTGAGAGAGACGTGATCCCATATGGGCATCTCCTTAACTATTGTTTAAAAAGTCCTTTCAAGTTCACCTTGGAGATTTATGAAAGGAAACAAATGGGTTGGAAACCATGGTCTCCTATTGCTCAGACATAAAAGCTAATTTTTTCTCATAGCGCAGTAAGTCCTGTTTCCACTGACTTGTATGGTTTATACCCATGAAGAATTATGTGAATGCCCTAAGTACATGGCAGCTTTTCAGTACTTTTCAGCTCTTGACTAAACAGAGTAGAATAGATTGTTTTCTTTAATTCTTTAATTCTTTTTGCAGATAGTCATCATTCAATCCAATGTATCCAGCATGATCGTACTGCCTGAGGTGCCTGTTGGTCTTGACTATGATATGTAAAACAATTTGTGAAGGTCATGCTGACACTGATCATGAGTTTTTGATAGAAACCTAGGGAAATTCAGTACTCAGCTCCCTGATGAAAGAGAAGAAAGCAACAAAATATTTGCTTCTGCTTAAAGTAGAAATAAATTTATAAAAGACAGAAAAATGCAGGGGGATTTAACATTAATAAGTTTGTTTTCTTACCATCTGGTCTAAAGTTTTATTTGAAAAGGCTTGCCCTCTTGTGGAATAAAGTTATTACCATCCTTGAATACTTGAAGTAACATAATTAGAATCACAAATCTGACATGATTTAATACTTTGACTATTAACAAGAAAGTAATTGTGCCCTCATTAAATAATTTGTGCAAGCCTGAGTTCCTGCAAGAAAGAATGATTTGCATATTTAATAATTCCAATATTTTTCTAATGTCAGAATTGTGGTCAATTTCTCTTACTTTGATAAGTTCTAATTTCATTAATAATATTAATGAAATATGCTACTAATATTCAGATATCTGAAAAAATGAACATTCTTGAAAAGCAAAAATATTAATACTTTTATGTCATACATCATAAATAGTACTTCATCTCTATCTTCATCAGTAGCTGCATGAGAATTTTTGAAAAGAAAATAAATGGAGCTCCTGAAAATATGATAAAGAAAGTTTCATTGATTTAAACTTGAGTATGTGTAAAGCTTATGTGGCTTAATATTTATTTCCAGGTGCACTGGATTTATAATATATTTTATTAAAAGAACAAAAGTAGGTATGATCCCTCCTCAGGAACTGCTTCTTAGTATTTCTGTTACATTTATCACAATTGAAGTCTTTTGATGCAACTGAAATACAAAGAGGAGACAGTCACAAATATATTTGTCAGTTATTGGATCTTGAACACCAACAAATACTTGATTCATGCGGGATGTTAACTGCAGCTATATAGCAGTCTAAACTTATTTTCTAAATAGCAGACTAGCTCAGTTTTACTGCTTATTAGAGATGACAGGCTAATATTGAAACCATCATTGTACATAAGAATTCTTAAAATGAAAAGAACCGCAGAAATAAAGGGTTTACCTATACATTGACTGATATCACTCCCTCCCACCACTTCCAAATTTAAGATTTAGGAGTTATTTTGTCCAAATATATGGACATTAGTGACATTGATGGTTTTATTGCAACCTTATAATTTTGTCCTGTATTTTATTTCTTTGTACCTTGTTTCAAACAAGGATTATTTTTTATTCAAAGTCAGTCCTGACCAGATCTTCTATTTATGAAAATAAAAACCTGAATATGCTAAAGAAAGCAAGTACAGGAATTTGAAAGAAAGGACTGGGGTTAAGTGAAATTGTTCAAGAAGTTCACTCAATTTTCTACTGATCAAGTAGATGATAGTAGAACCCCAATCTTGGTCTGTGGTGTAATTCAGGCACAGTAAGAGCAATAATATGACAATCATACTGGCAATATTTATTTGCCATGGCACTGTATTTGCTAACGTACATGATTTAAGAATCTATGTTGAAGAATGACAATTCAGCTAATGTTATTCCTTTAATACTAGTTGACAATCTCCTAGCAAATTCAGTTCTGAGTAGATTTTGTTTTGGAAACAAAGTTCACTGAATGTAAGTATAGATAGAGGCATAGTAAGAATCCAGCCTGATCTAATACATAACATGGGTTATAGAGTTTTTTATCAATTCTTGTTTTGAGTTGGAGCGTGTCTTCTGAAGCACATACAGGCTCAAGTAAATATATATAACATCGGAGAACTGTTGTGGGGTGAAACACAGCTTTCTGCAGTTAAAACATTTTCACTTCTTTTTTTCCTCTCTTCTGGGGGACGGGGAGGAGGGTTTTGGTGGTTTTGGGGGCTTTTTAGAGGCTTTTGGGAGGGAGGAGGGAAGGGGGGTGTTTTAAACCTTGTCTTTTGTATATTTATAAAAAGCAAGATAGGCAAGCTCCGGACATCGCAGTGCAGGGCGGCTCTGGTTTCACGCATCCTGCCAGGTGGCACTGGGGCCGGGGCAGGTGCCCCTGTCCATTCTGTGGGCAGCGGGGGGTGCCCAGTGCCCCTCCCCCCCCCCTCACCTCCCCAGGTTGGTCCTGCGGCTTCCGCGGTCTGCACGGTGGCAGCGAGTGCAGTGTGGGGCCCGGCCTGTCTCATAGCCATCGGCGCCAAACTGAGGAGCCACCCCATGCCGCAGGCATGGCCCCGCTGGCTTGCCGCGGCGACAGCAGCGCACCGGGAATGGTGCTGCTCGGAGTGCTGGCCACAGCAGAAAACCACTGCCGAGCACCGGCAGGTTTGGCTCAGCTGTTTTTGGTGCTGCACGCATGGACAGCGAGTTTCCCACTCACATGGAATGCGGTGCTGAATAGTGAATGCTGGTAGCCCTCGCTGTGGAGGAAACCACCCCTCCACGAGTGGCTGTCGCTGTCGCCTGGTGCTGGTGCCTGGGGCCCCCAGGGTACCTCGTGGCGCCCACGGGCGGCTCCATTCCCCCCTGGGCCCTGGCCACAAGACATTTTGGCGGGAAGCGCCGTCGTGTTGCCTCATGGTGAGATCTCACAGGGGGGTGGTTCCCGGGCACCGTTAGCGAATTCGGAGGCGACCTGCGCCCAGGAGGGACTCCAAGATCGCGCGAGATTAGACTCCCTATAAAACAGCGATCCTAGAGGCCATCTTCCTCTTTCGGAGCTCATTGATCGTGGGAGTTTCATCTTCACTTGTCTGTGCGCGGCGTTTTCCCATGGCACGAGCAAGCATTGCAGCTTCAGTGGCAGCAGAAGCGGTGCAGGAGCTGAGGACCACCGTCTCACCAGCTGTGGTATTTCTCCCCTTGGGGGTCCTCCTGGGTTCCTTTCATTTTTCTGTTTTCCAGGAAACCTCAGCGAGGACCCAGTGCCATTCTATCCTTCCTCCCTCACACCAACAGCCCAGCAGCCAGCCCCAGAGGAGCTCAGTTTGTCTTTGAGTTTTATTGTCGGGTTTCTTTTTGTGTAAAATAAAAGTTGTTGGTTTGTTTTTGATTTTTATTGTGTTCTCTCATCACTATTAACACCCCTAGCATCCAAATCAGGACAAGAACCTATCCCAGATAATAACAAATTGTTTCAAAGCTGAATTATAATCAATATTAAAAATTAATTTCTCAACTCATGTTTAAAATTGTTAGGCTCTGGTTTTCCATCATTAGGTGCTATAACATTGTTTGCTGTTGAAGAATGCACAATTTCTAAAAGAGTCTAACTGAAATGCAAGGAAAAAAATAGTTTTATGGGTTCACTTGCATGTCTATCATAATATCACAATTTTCTTCAGCATTGTTTTACTCCATAAAACATGAGCTAAACATACAAAAAAATGATTGTTCTTCTTTCAGATAATATACAGACTTCAGAATCAGAAATCCTTTTGTAAACTTTTTTCCTTTACTTCAAAGTAAAATAAGTTCTCAATTAGTCCTTCAGGTAACCTAAGCTGTGAAGCTTCTACAAATTGAGTAAAAGATATTGTCAGCTGAGAAGCATGTTAATGGGAGCCTTTATGTCAAGCGTGGAAACTTCTGCATCCAAACTATTTCAAAAACTCTTCTTTGAAGCTTCCATATGCTGAATTTTCCTAAGGCAGTCTCAAATGAAATCTTAATTCTTAACAATGCTAGATTTTAAAAAAGTTTGAGTCACAGTGTGATGCCGTGGCTTGGAGAACCTATTGACCTATTTTTGTAACTAGTTTAGCTTTTAATAAATGTTCTAGAAAATGCAGTATCCATAATTTCCCTAATTTCTTTCAGGATAAAATATCTTATTTCAATTCTTAAAAAAAAATGTTAAGAAAGTCAGATAAGAAAATGTTCAAGTTTGAGGCTGGAATTCACATTATTATGATAGTAATTATCAATAATTAGTAACTACTTAAAACATTCAGAAAACCTGTAAAATAAATTTTAAAACAATAATTTTGACTATTAAGGTCTCAGGAATTCAAGTATTAAATAAAATTCTCTCACAGACATCTTGAATGCTTGTTCAGATCTCAGAACACTGAAGTTAATTAGAGTTAGCAATTTTAATGGATGTAAAAGAAAACTCTAAATAGACATCTCTAATTATCATTTTATTACACCAAATACTATCATTGTATTATAAATTTAAAAATACTACTTTTAAACAAGAGAAACCACAAAATTATAGAAAGAGAAAATCAAGAGTCTTGTAGTGATAGAGTACACATGAGCTCATATTAACAAAGTAGACACTGCTACATGCCACCCAAGATACTAAAAAGAGAAAAATCATCTCTGGATTGGACAAAAAAAAAAAAAAAAAAAAAAAGCAACTCCTAATCTAATACAAAGAAAATA
>VYZS01081062.1:3264-17933 GCA_013400695.1 Neodrepanis coruscans | reverse complement strand
GATCATTGATGGGTGGTACCAGAAAAATTATGCAGAATGTATTACACTTTACTATTCCACATTACAACAGTACTCTGAAAATACAGAATCTATGTAAGATTTCTACTGTAACACCTAAAACTTCTAAAGTACATTTTAACCTTTAAAAGAAGAATCAATATTCTAAAGAGATCACCTAGAAATTACTTAATGTATTCCTACTTGTATGCCAAAAAAACCCCCAACACTCCAGAGTTCCACAACTGTTCTTCTGGAGCAATCCCTAATAGAATTTTTGGAATTCAGGAGCTTTTCACTATTTTCAGTTTAACACCTCACAGTCACATACTAAGATACTCAGGAGAACCCAAAGAAAGTACCAATTATACCTTTTCTCCTTTCTGTTTTGGAACTACACGTTCTGATTCCTTATCACACTTGTTGCCCAACAGTATTACGTCCACTTCATCACCTGCTTTCTAAAAGAGAACCAGCATTAATAAATGTCAAGTAAGAAAAAAGTAAACAACAAAAGCCCTTCAACTTCAGCTCACACTAACCTTCAGCACTTCAATTTCTTGAAAGTAAAGGCTAAATTCTGTCCTGACCTTCATATGTGGAAATATTTTCCATCAGTTACTGCAATTTGGAGGGAAACAGCAAGATTGCAAAGAGCAGAAAAAAGCCTCTTAGAAGTGCCATGTATAATTTCCAAGGCCTTTCATAAGATATAAAGTATATGGTGCATGCTTCATCTTGAGGCTTTAAAGTGACTGGAAATGCCCTGAATTCACAGACTCTTCCCTCTCTAAAGTAATAGATCCATGGATTAGTGTATGTCTCCAGTCCACATCCAGCACTCAAAAGTAAAAAGGAAGGAATTTGCTGCACCTGAAAGAGCACCTCTGTGTGCTTCACTTTTGCACACAGACAGTAAAATTACATTCAAAGTATTCAAACTCAACATAAAAGTCTGACTATTCCAAGACACTAGGAAGAAGGCAATAGATTTTTAACGAAGTAAAATTTTAAAACCTCATTGATTCCAAAAGGAAGAAGAATCTACCTTTTTAACCTTGTCTCCATCCTTCGTTCCTCTGATCCACTCATGTGCATGATGACTGTGAAATGCACTGTGTTCTTTACCAGTGTTATTTTAAGATAAGCCAAATAATGACAAGGAAAAGGAGCAGTTCTGCAATAGCATGTGGAATTTGAAAAAAATGTGAAAAAAATGTGAAAAAAATCATAATATTTAATATCACTTTTGGTGCTTAAATGGAGAGCTGAGAGGTTCTCATTCTAGAACACTTGAAGCTATCATGGCCTGATGCCTTGGCTTTCATTCTGGAGGTACATGCTCACACAGCTTCTCTGATGACTCATAAAGCCTGGTCTAGAGCTGCAGATCTCTCTACATAGACATTGATGAAATCTATGATCTCTGTCAAAATCTTAATTTTTTAACTTTGCTATAAGACAGAATCAGTCACAATCATCTTGCTGAGAGCTCACACACAAGCACATATGTCGCTCCGTTCACAGAAATGCAGAGAAAACCTCTATTCATTAAAGGACGAAATAATAACTTTTTTTTTAGTTTATTTGTACTTTTGCAACTAAGTTGCTTTATTTGAAAAGTACAGCAGTAGGCACAATTTATTATTAAGGAACATAATTTCTTTTTTTTTAATCCATTCTCCTCTTAAAAATCAGCTAAACGTATACCCACAGCTGATGTTCAAGATAATGGCAGTATTAAAATGAACTAAATTTAACATAAGAGTACGAAGTACAAACCCGAAATAATTTATCAGTTTAACCTGGATTAATAGACCAAAATATTGGCTCTTTCAGAATGCATTGAGCCTTCACTCATTAAGGTCAATGGCTCTCGTACATACAATCACATAAATCAGTCCCAAAATACGGTAAATAGACAATTTTTTCTCATCACATAATCAACTTCTCATTTGGGAGAATGTATGTTGATGAAGATTTTACAAGTGACTTTTGACTTACCCTGAAGTTAAACGCCAAAGGGAAATATTTGCATATTGCATGTACAAAACCACTGAATTCATCCCATAACTTTATTTCTGTATAAACAGAAGAGATTTTTGCAGTAGGAATGTTCTTTCTAAATAGCTTCAAACAATTAAAAAATTTTAGAGGTTAGAGGTACCAGGCCTTTCAGTTAATGTTAATTTATGAGTATTACCAATTACCAAGTATTTCTGCAAACAAGTATTATTTCTACATCAATATAATGTATTAATGTATTTTTGCTTTGTCTGGCTCCTCCACCAAAGCACTTAAAATACTCCTTCTATAAAGATGGTATCTTGCAGTTTCTTGCATTTTGAAAACTGAGTATTATACACCAAAATGGCATCCATTTTAGATTCTGAAAATGGCTTATGTAAATGATGTCTTAAAAACTAAGCCAATACTACTAGGCAGAAGTTTGACCATGTGCTCAGTTGGCATAAAAACTGCAAAACTGATTTGAATTGGCTAAAAATATGGCTCTTCCGTGCTTCCAAAAGCTTACTGTGTATTTTCATACTCTGTTATTTATAGCTCAGGAATAAGCTTTCCAAATGCAAAATCTATAGCTAAAAAGATGATGGTTATTTTACAGTTGTTAAAATGCTATTATGCAACTCAGCATTGACTAAGCTCATAGACTCAGGAAACGTTTTTCCCCCATATCATGGAGAAGTACTATTAAAAATTGAATCAATTTCATCAAGGCAAAATTGTTTTCTTTTAAGAAAAAAAAAAAGTTTTGCTTTGGTATCTCAAAAATGCCAGATCTTTTGTTCACTCTCAGTTTTTCTTTGGGCTTTAATATTTCAAAGTCCACATTCTATTGAAGCTCAAAATAAACATAATCTGAACTTGCAGAAAACCGGTGCCATTTTATTTTGAGAAGGAACATATCAGCACTGTACTCTATCAAGAAATTTGAGCCAAGGGATTTATTGAGACTAACCAAGTTTTCTGAAGTGTTTGGCAGAGCCTGGAGTCACCAGGCTTTGGCAAAACTGTTTTTCTTCTGCTGGGTTCCTGGGCAGCTGGAGCTGGCAGCAGCAGCAGCCAGGCTGCTCTGAGCAGTGGCCACAGCAGAGCCTCAAACGCAGCAGTGCCACATACAGGACTCAGAATACTGGACATTTGCACCACAGTATCACAGGCTCTTCAGTGACCTACTGATAGGGGCCACCCATCCATGCCCTTCACCCTTCTGCTTAATGTTCACCCAGCCTGGGCACCCAACCATGTAAATGGGTAAATACACAACTCACTGCTTGACTATGTGGCTAGTAACAGAAATCAAAAACGAAAAAGGGAAAATGTCTTGCTCATCTCTTTTGTATGTAATTTCTTTGGGATTTTTTTCTTTTTAAATGTTAGGTGCTTTTTTTTTTTTTCCTGCAGTTCTTGTTTTCCAGAAGTGTTGTGAATTTATGTATGAGAAGTGGCAGACACCTTTACTGAAAGAGAACTACACCACATCTGTACTAATAGGTTTTTGGAAAAAGCTATCCATTCACTCCTTAAATGGTGAGCACAGACTCGACCTTGAATGGTCAGTCTTGACCTCCCCTGCAGCAAACTCATCCAGACTCCTTGTTGTATAAAACTATCTATTCAGTGACATATTTCCCACAAACACCACCTTGTCCCTCCACCACACTTTCAGGGTGTAGTTGTAAAAGGCAGCTGCATGATTTTGACACTCATTGACTACAGTTTGAAAAGGCAACAGAAGTTTTTGTTTGTAGGTCCAAACAGTGAAACTGAGAACCTATACCTGATAAATACACTAGAGGAATACTTTGTTCATTTGTATATGAGGAAGAAATGTAGCCTTAATATAATTTTTCACATCTGACAAAGATACACGTAGTCAAACAGCAAGACAGAGGCAGAGCTGGAGAAAGCCATAAAGGTAGGAAGTTTCCTCTTCTTACTCACTAGACAATGACTCTAGAAACTTACCCTTTGTAACACTGAAGAGAAATTTGTTGGAAATAGATTGTCCTCACAGCATCACATAAGCACTGCTCACATTATGATTCCCATGCGTGTCTTTTTATATGTATTTTTCTAAGTGTCATTTTATGACCTCAGTTACAAATGCCCGGTTTCCAGGGCTTCAATGGAAATAAAGAAATTATAATGTTTTTTGTCTACTAGCAAACTTAGACTGCAGTAATAGAAACCAATTTTTTCCAAAACCAACCTGGGATTACAGATAACCAATTTAGTAAAATCACAAGAATGAGAATTTTAAGTTCTAATCAGAGCCATAACAACAAACCCATCTATGAACTGGAACATTTCAATCTTTTGACATTAAGCTTTCCCATCTGAGGAAGAAAAACTCAGAAAAATTTGAAGTTCAACTAATTTAAAAAGCAGTTTGCTGTGCCACTTTTATTTAAGTATGATGCAGAAACACTGAAAGACAGTCCGGTCTCCCAGATGCACCAGATGAACCAAACCAAAAATAGGCACTATGCAAAAACGGAAGTACCACAACACACCTATACAGTTCATATCCTGGTTGAAGGGTTGCCTCTTCAGGTAGGACAAAGAGAAAGCTAATGTATTTCACTACTGATTTTGGTTGGCACAGACTTCTGGAAGGCATTTAGTCTAATCCCTGCCTGAAGACATGCCAACTTCAAAGTCAGGTCAGGCTGCTCAAGGCCCTGTCAAATGGAGTTTTAAGTGTGCCCTTTAAGTGATCCTCTCTCTGGGCACCTGTTTGAGCATTTGACCACTCTCTTGTGAGGATTTTTTTGCCAATGTGAATTGGACTCTTGTTCAAAACATCCTGGAAAGAACTGTTTCCTATAAATGGATTTGGTACACAGCTACTTGAGCTTAATTTTCAAAGGCCAAACAGAATCAGCCTTTCAGAATACAATACAAAGCAAACAATAGCTAAAATCCATGTCAGCAGACAAGAGGAACACTTTAATAAATTGGGACACAACCTGCAATCTTACAAATAAAGAATGGTTTCAGGTTCTAAGGTAATTTTTCTGCAATTATCATGGTCCTAAGGAGTGCTTTACAAATCCAATATACCTGTATTGGATTCACCAATAATGCCCTAAAACATTAATCTGTGAGCCTGTATATTTTTCTAGTAAGCTTTTTAAGTACAGTCATGTGACTTAGTTTCCCATCATTCTTGAATACAAATTTTACAGCAACAGAGATATGGCAGCATATTTGTATCTTGAACTTCCTTGAACAGGAATTCATTTTTCATAGGAAATTTGCTGTATTCCACACTTAAAATAACTGAAATATAATTGGAACATTACTGGTAATCTGACTGTAATTGCACTGGCCATATTTTATAAAATGAATGGAATGAATTTTAAGAAAGTTAAATTGCTTAGATTGTTATTTTAAACTGTTGTAAAAATGGCTTAGCGCACTGAACAGATTTTTAAAAAACTTTCTGTTTAATATTTTTATATCCAAAGAATTACAAAACGAGAGCATAATGGAATAACTGAATTGTCTCAAAAATTCCTGTTTGATTGGTTCAGGCGCAGGTTTTACATTACCTATCAGTCTGGTATTTAGTGAAACCTGTATTCTATCTGTTTCTCTTTTTAAAAGTTATTTTTCTGTGATTGCATATTTTAAAGGGTGCTGTTGCAACAGCCATTTTGACTCTGGGCATTTGTGGGTAATTAAATACTGGTTTGCATTCACAGACCAAAGCAAATGCAGGGAATGTCACCGACCTCCAGGAAGTAATTAATTTTCATGAAACGCCCTGTGTTTTAACAGTTATTGCTTAAAAACATTTCTTTTGCAATGAATGGCCCCATATATTTTCACCAAGACAGTCCAGAAACTGATATCCCACTAGGACTAAATTACATTTTTTATTATTATCTAGCTCTATTACAAGACTAATTGCTAGTTTTGAGACTGCTACAATCAATCATGCAATTTACATTTCTAGAAATTGTTTTAGATTGAGTATGTTTTGATTTTTAAAATTTTAAGATAACAAAGTACCTTCAGCGGTTAAGATTAAAGAGTCTCAACATCAATAGCTTGAGTACATATACAGGAAAGCACTGAAATGCCACAAACAGAAAGCAGGCTTGTGCAGGTACCATTTCCTGACTGACTTTAGCAGATCCAAGTTTGCATGCTGCCTACAAGAGCTAGTCCCATCCTTCCCTTCACTGCAGCCATACGGTCCTCAAACTTCCTTGCTCTTTAGGGTTGTGCATTGCAGCCCACTGAAGCAATCATCCTGTTGATCTAATTAAAGATGACAGGACAAAATGACCTCTTTGGAGCCAGTGTGAATGTAGACCAGTATTTTACACAGAAATTTATACACACAAATATACAGATATATACATAGATAGATAGTTGCCACTAAATCTTTTAAGATGGTTCTAAGGTCAAGGATAATGATGTACTATGTCACCACAGTAATGCTTTTAATAGTGACATAACATAAATTAAATGTTTTACCAAGATTATAAGACATCCTATGTATGTATTATTGGATATATGACCATGTGTAGCTCATTAATTCAGCTGTATACTGAAGCTGTGAACAGCGAAAATGATGCGTTTGATGGTTTTATTTCAAGCCCACTTTCCCAAGATGAACTCTCCCATCCATCATGTCACATTCCCACCAAATCATAAGAATATTAAAAAACTGCCTGAATGTTTACTTGATTCAAATCAACAAAGAGCACTACCTTGCCTGGATTCTTACACAAGCATACTAACTTGCCCAAGCATGGTAACGGCAAACTGCCATGCTACTACTTAGGGGCCATCCCATTGCTCTCTGTGGAATAGAGACAATGGTGCTGATCTCTTCTCCCTGGTGTCAAGACAAGACATATGGGAATGGCTCAAAGTTGTGCCATTTGGGGAAATTGCTATGGAGCAACTCTTGGACACTATGGAGCATCTCTTTAGCAAGAGGGTGGTAAAACACTGGAATAGACTTCCTAGGGAGATGGTCAGCTCCCCAAGCCTGGTTAAGAGGCATTTGGACAATGCCCTTAAAAACATGCTTTAATGTTTGGTCAGCCCTTAAGTGGTCGGGCAGCTGGATTAGATGATCACTGAAGGTCCCTTACAGCTGAACTATTCTATTCTAAAACTGACCTGCCTCTACCTAACAGAACACATCACGAGAGACTTAGCAATAAAGACCTGGAATACTGGGTTACAGACGGCGGAATGATCTCATGTCCAAGGACTTGACCACTCCTCCCTCCCTGATTCCTCCATTCACACAGTTCCCAGACATTCTTCTCCTGGCCTTCCTACTCCTACCTGTTTACCTTGTGCCAACTCCAGTAAGTGTTAGACCTTTCTATGAGCCTCTTAAACTCACTGATGGAGCAGAAAAATCATTCAACTTTTATTGCTGCGCTAGTTTGCTATTGTGTTAGACAGTCAGAATGAGTCACAAAGGGCTCTTGACAGGCTCCAGAAGCAGCACTGTGGGAGCCAATGTTTAGGAGCAGGGCAGTGGGAACAAATCCCCCCATCTGGCAGCCTTGTGCTGTTGAATCACTTTCTATGTCACATGAAAGTAAGTGTTTCTGGCTGCAGTACCACAAGCAGCTGAGCTACCCAAACAGCTTCCCACCCCAGTTCCACCCTCCTGAAACCAAGGAATACCCAGCAAGGACAAGGAAGATGTTTAATTCCTTTGATCTTGGGATGAGGTAACTACATTAAAGTAATGAAATTAGGAAAGGGAAATCATTGGCCGTGATACAGAATTTTGACATGGAAGCCAATTAAAACAGAGGGATGAGCTCATGGAGATTTAATTCTGTGTAGCCACACCAGTGACAAAAGCACCATAACTCAGGATGTAAAAAATTGGACTGGGGGCTCTTTCAGAAGTACTTCAGAAAACAGTCCTGCATCAACATGGCCTTGTCCTGGGCAATGTACAGGACATGTGTTCCAGTTTCAGATGTCAGTAATTATACTACCATACTGTGCACTGAGCTACATGAAGAAATTCTGGTTAGAATACATCTCATGCAGTCATTTAAAACAACACATTAATTACCTTCATTAGGAGATCAACCACTGACAGATATATTTACCTCATATATGTCTCCTATCCACATTGTTATACTTTGAAAACTCTTCAGATTTGTGATGTCATATACAAGAACAAAGCCTTGTGCACCACGGAAATAGCCAGTACTAAGTGTATGGAATCGTTCTTGGCCAGCAGTATCCCTGAAAGAAATTGTAACAAATCACACACACAAACAAAACAATAAAAAAAAGATGATCAAACTGAAGAACCCCCGGGAAAAATCACTTCATTTTAAGGAGTATTGTCCAAATTTTGAATTATGTACTCTAACATGAACATGCAATGATATGGAGGAGAGAAAATCTGGGTGCCAGATACAGCAGTAAAAGAAGCACATCTGAAATTTTTCCTAATAATAAAGGTCTACTAGGAAAGACAAACCAGTGGTTAAAGTCTGAGTGTAATATCAAGTCCACCATTGCTTCTTTATAGATATAATCTTTATCATCAGTTCAACTCAGTTGATAAAAAAAAATCTGGAGCACAAGCACTGCAGAATTCAGATGACATTCCCCTATTCTGATAAACCCTTTGTAAACTATGACGCAAACAGTGCACAGGTTTAGATCAAAGACAGGTTTGGGGAAAAAGTCAAAAAATACAGGGATGCAGTGATTCCTACGCATAATTCTGCCTTAAAGAAAGCTGTAAACAAGCCTCCAATAATTTTGTATTAAAGCCTGAGATGGAAAACCTGCAGCTCTAATACTGGCCAGATAATGCACATACAGATTTACTCCTTCCTACCAGTAAATACTGGTAAATATAGGTAACTTTCAGTACTGGATGCCTGGAGAGACAGCTGTCAGTAGCCCAATACACTCTTTAGAAAAACCTCCCAGTCAAAAAAGAGTGTCCATTCACAGACTCCTGTTACTGGCTTTCACTTGATGATCTTTTGAACGTGCATTTGATGGGTAATGAAATGTAAAATTTCCTTGCTTTGTCACTTCCCTCCATGTTCCTATACAATTAAATATACTTAATATGGATCATAGATCTGCATTGTTTGTATGCTGCAAATTTTATTGTTAAAGCAACTCTCTGAAAACCCTCTCCTAAGCTTATATTAGTTGCTGCAAAAAAATATGCTCCCCTAGGCAAAATTCAAGTTTTAAAATGACCTAGCAGAAACACCTGCACTTTAGGAAGACACACATTTAAAAGTAGTTGAGGTTTTTCATGTCGTAATGCAATTAAGTTGGCTCTCATTTGTGATACAAATTAAAACTTACCATATTTGAAGTTTCACTCTTGTGTCATTAAAAATTACCGGCTTTACTTTAAAATCAATGCCTAGAATAAAAAAGAAAAATCTGTAACATTTCTCATAATAACATGGATTGCCCTTGAAGACCGTTTTTTAGCTCTAGTTATCATGCAATTTTGAACAGAAAGTGAAAAGGAACAGTACCAAACAAAGATTAACTAGCCAACCACATACATTCAAAATGGGAGTTGTAAAAGGAAATTATTCACTGGTGAAATAAACTATCTGCCAATACACTGCACAAAAACAATACAAATCGAGGTCAATACCAAGCAATGGAAGGGGAGGCTGAAGCAAAGGTGCAGATACTCTGAAACTACAAGTACATATTTCCATAGTTAGGAAGTGACATGACAGTTTCATGGCCTATGCCCAATAATATTTTGTGCAAATATATCGGTGACTTTCAACAACGTGGCAGCTGTGAATGGGAAAGTAGAAAAGCTTACAAAGCTGTTACATGTGCAATACCATTCTTCTGTCCTTACTTCCAAATTCCTAAAAAAAACACCCTGGGTTACAAGAACAGAAACTGGAACTGGTTGTTTGAACTAATGCAGAGACAAACATGCATCAGATTTCATCCAAAGTGTAGAGGATTGTCTCTAAAGCAAGAGTTAACACTTAAAATCAGTGCAATGTTGTCTTTACATACGCTACAGATGTCTCCTCAAAGATATTTTCCCTGTAATTTATAGTGTTTTCCTTTATTATATTATCAAATTAGTACTCCAAACGTGGTAGATTACACCTGGATTTTATGGGCTGTTAAATTCCAGTTTTAATATTAGAATCAGCCAGCTCTCAGCTGCTATCTCCGAATGACATATTTTCTCAAGAGTTAACCATTGTTTCACTTATTACTTTACTGCTCAGGTTTGAAATGCCATTGCGTAATTTCTCTGACTGCTTTTTTTCCCCACTGAAAAACAATAAGGCTCTGTTTGTCAATTACATTAAGTGAAGTTAAGGTGACACTGCGATGACTGATCATACTGTACGGTCAAAATCCCATGAGATCAAACTACAGCTACTTAAAATTACATCAGAGTGGCTTTTCACCAAGACCAATGTCATTTGAAAGAACTAGACAGATTGAAAAATCACAAAAATTTTAAGTTAATACCATTGTACTGATTTCTGTAAAGAACCTGACAGCCAAATTAATTTATCAAAGGAAAGTATCCATGTCAGCAAACCAAAAATGCAACAGAGGAAATGTTCCCTTCCTTTGTACTGACAGATGTATTGTGCACAAAATTTTGACAAGTACACTCTCACATGCACGACTCCAAAGCTGTTAACATTTTTTGTGTGTGTGTGGTAAGGGAGTTGAGGTGGCTTTTAAAAATTATGATGATAATCATGTCCTTCACTTGATGAATTTTCATTGAAGCTTCAATGGAAAGGAAAAATGAAATAATATAATTGGTATCTGTAATTAGTATTACACAAAGCTTCCTTGATGGAATTAATAATGTCAGATGGAAATGTTATTTAAGTCAAATTTGCTCATGTAAGGTGAAATTCCAACGTGATAGAAAACATTTGCTCCTGAAATTCACACGGTTTTGTTTAATCATCTGTATCATTTTGTACAATTGATGTTGAGGGACAGAGGACACACTGGGAGGCTGGAACATCACTTTCAAACAGTCCATTGGGAATCCAGGAGGAACTTTTAATCCAGACAGAGATTCCCAGACCTATACGAGAAAGTTCTTAGATGTCATACATTTTAATAACAAATTGCTATGTTATTTATTTATTTATAAAAAGGGAAGCAGAGTGCTGAATCAGACTAAAACTTAATCTAAATTAAAATCAGGCGTATTGACTTCTTAAGTCAACTTCAAAATTTATTGACCTAAAGGGTCAATGAATGTTAGTGAAAAACAGAAGTCAATATGTTCTGCATGCATGAATTGTTCATGTCTTTATATGAAATTTCCAGCAAACTTAGCAAATTGCAAAGACAGAAAAGAAAAATGAGAAACACAATGCCAAAGAAAGCTCAAGGATTTCAGATGCTTTCAGGCCTACACGTTCTACAACACGAAGAACACAACAAAGCGAGCATTGATTACAGCTTTTGAGATAAATGTTATTGGAATGCAACAGCTTGTACTTGGTTCTTTTAAGCTGTCAGATAGAACCAAGAAGGGGTATGCTGGGCCCAAGCTCAAATTCTACTTGTTATTTCCAAGTTTTACAACCATGAAATTAATTTCTTTTCTTTATATTCCAAAGAATAAATACTTGCATATTAGGATTAGGGCATTTTTTAGATAATTAGGTCTAAAAAGCATAAAAATAGTCAGCCATGGGGTGATTCATCTGTGAAATGCCCCTCTCTTTCCTCAATATCTATAGAATGGGCTTTGGCCATCTGCAAAAGTCCTCTTCAAAGTGGTCTTTTGCAGCTGGCCTAGAAAATTAGAACATATTTCTTGCCCCCCAAAAAGTTTGAGCAGCTCAGCAGGATGCAACAGTGAGACCATGGACAGAGGGTGGTGAGTGCCCACCTACTGTCATCCAGCACCTCCTACTCCAGAAATGGGGAAGCAATTGCTCTCAGCTCCTGTGCCCAAACTTGGCAAGTGCCCAGTGAGATGTTGTGGGCTGAGTTTCCACTCTGTTATTCCTACCCATACTTAACCTCTACTAGTTGTTGGTGCATTACTTGCATCAAGCTCTTTTCCTGTACATGTCAAGAAATATCTGAAGAAGCATGACAGTTGAGCAGTCACAAGTACTGATAATTCCTGGTTTGTTAGGAAAAACAAGTCATAGGATAAAATGGTTGGTTAGGAAAAAATGATTTGTTAGGAAAATATGAATGACAAAAAGTCCAGTCTTGTAAAAAAAAAAAAAAGAAAAAGAAATAAGAATGTGAATGGCTACTGGTTAACACATACCTTCAATATAGTTCATTTCTGCTGATTAACTGTACTTTATTTCCTTCTAAAGTAAGTATCAGGGCATCTACACAGACTTTTTTAATCCTAATGCTGAAGTTGTACCACTTCCAACTATGATAGATTTCAGAGGACTCACAGTTTTGCAGAAAAGGTGTGCTGCAGGACCACAGGCACTGTATATAATACAGCAAAATAACCTCACAGTCCATGAGATCACAATTCTGTTCACTGGAATAGACGGGGTTTTTTTGTTCATAAACTTTATCTATGGCTTTATATGAAAAGCCATTGTTTAAACAAAAACATTTATTCTTTATAGTCTATTCATAACACAATGCATCTGCCTTATGATGCGTATAAGTTTAATTAGAAAACTGTAACTGCTTATAATTTATCTGAGCTGTGTAATAGAAGAGGAGGAAGGGCATCCAGCCTTGGGTGTTTTAGTGCTGCATTAAAAGCTTTCAATGAACATTTACTGTGAATGCATTTTTTGCTTTTTCCCATAAAATACATTATTTTAGAGAAGATCACTGCTACTGGAGCCTACTACAAAATGCTTGGTTGTCTTTTTTTCCCTGCAATAACATCAGGATTTTTCCTAGTAACACAAATCTGTGATTCACGATGACACAGAAATGAGACTTTCAACAACCTTCTAATTTCTGCACCCATGACCTTTTGCCACTAAGGGAGGTGGTGGCACATGATTTTGCCAGGCAACTCAGAAGGCAGCAAGACTGCACAGCTGGGTGTACTGGGTCTGGCTGAGATGGAGTTCATTTCCCCACAGCAGCCCTCACAGCCCTGTGCTTGGCACTGGTAGCTAGAAAGGTGTTGATAACACACCA
Source organism: Neodrepanis coruscans (assembly GCA_013400695.1). Lineage (NCBI taxonomy): Eukaryota > Metazoa > Chordata > Aves > Passeriformes > Philepittidae > Neodrepanis > Neodrepanis coruscans. The sequence goes on along the minus strand of VYZS01081062.1, from coordinate 4,766 downwards.
GTGTTTTGGCTACTGCTGAACACAGCATCAGCACACTAATATTCCTTCCCTGATTAAGGGCAAGGTTCTGGGAGGGGACACAAGTAGGCCACCTGACCCAAACTGACCAAGGGATATTCCATACCATATGAAATCAGCTCAGATGTAAAAGCTAAGGGAAGGAAGAGGAAGGTGGGGGGGACATTCATTGTCTACAATGGTTGCCTGCTAAGAAACCATGACACATACCAAAACCTCTGCTTCCTGGGAAGTGGCCAGAAATGGAAAGCAGAGACTAAAACTCCTTATTTTCTGCTTCGCTTGTGCACGCACATTTTTGCTTTTGCTTCAGCAAACTCCCTCACCTCAACCTACGAGTCGGTTTCCATCTTATTCTCTCTCCCTTGTCCAGCTGGGAAGGGAGGTGGCTTGGCTGAGCACCTGGCGTCCAGCCAAGGTCAACACCACATCGGGATAATCTTCCCTCTACTCAAACCACTGTTGCAGCTGGACAAGTAAAGTGAGGAGTCAGTGAGTGGCAGGTAAGTGTTTAATAGGCTGTGCCACAGAAAGGGATCGTTCTGCTGAGCTTGTACAAAACAGGCATCAGGATAAAAATGGCTGTTTGTGTCGATGGGGTCAACAATGAGGGAGGGAGAAGACATCACAAACTGAGAAAACATTGTGTTGTGCCTTCTTCCTTTACACCATTAGGAGCCACAACCTTGTAGGAGCCTACAAGCTCCATTGTAGCTGCCCACATGAAAAAAGAAACTTCCAATATTACTCTTATGGAAGACACCACCCACAATCCCATCTGTTTTCAAAGTCTAAGCTCTAATACACCTGGTAAGATGGAATTAAATGGAACATTTAAGAGCATTTCAGAAATAACTTTAAAAACACACTCAGGTAACAAATATCACATTTGGATGACTCATTTACATTTCAGATAAACAGCTTTTAAATCGCTCAGTAACAGGTGACAGTAAAAAACCTAACAAGGTTAATTGCAGTCCATAACTGTCACAAAAACTCTATTATCTATCTTCACTATTACTTGAAACAGTTTAAGTCACAACTTGTAAAACTTATTCTTAATATCATCACTCTATAAAAGCTTTTGAGTCTCCAGTGGACTGAATTAGGAGTAAAAGAAATTGTACTTCAAAATAGTAACTTCGTGGTCAGGAATCTCTGTCCCGATACAGAACACATCAACAAAGCCAATATTTATTTTCATGGCCATTCTTTGGGATTCCTTGCTAACCCTGTCAACAAGTTGCCTGTTACTGAGATCAATTTCCCGACTTCACTGTTAGTTGTGTTCTTCCCCCTTTTTTTTGCTGGTTTCAGAAACTGCTTTGCAAGAATGGGCAAGAAAATAAAAAGTGGTTTAAATTCAGCTGTTCTCATGTGGGCAAGTCAAGTTATCTCATATACATTAAGTAGTCCCTGGACCAACTACTGCCACAGCTACTGTCTGTTATTTAATCCGGTTAAGCCAACTCCTCCCAGACTGA
>VYZS01081059.1:2489-15464 GCA_013400695.1 Neodrepanis coruscans | reverse complement strand
TTTTTTTTTTTTTTTTTTTGCAAAGCAGATGGAAAAGAAGAAAGGAAGGAAGTGTTTGTGTTTTGCTTTTGCAACTTGGGTAAAATCACTGGACATTAAGAACACGTGCTGAGACTTCATGGTGCCAGTCACGTAATTTTGTATATTTGGGGCTAAAGACGTGGCTGGGAACCTTTTCCCTGTGGAAAGAAGTGACAGAAGAAAAATAAGAAAGAAAGAAAGTTTGTCTTAAGCAGTTTCACAAGTGAGCATGCAAACTCCATGCACTATTCCTACCACTCTTGTCTTCCTGTCTGTCAAAAAGTTGGATCCAGTGTTAGTCAAAGTCAGTAGATAAAGGTCTCACTGACTTCAAGAACCATTAGATCAAGCCACCGGTTGGTGCTACTTTTGATCAAAGCAAGGAGACAGGTGACTCCCATTTGCAGTCCAGAACAATACTTTCCAGCTATACTCTGCAATCTGATGCACACTCGAAAAACAAAAATGCCTGGTTAGACTTAGGAAAACACATCAACAAGCTGACCTTGTACATACAACCAGATCAGTCCAAGTTTACAGAAGATCTCTGCACAAACTCCTGCACAAACTTTACTACTGGATTGCACCAACATATTTTAGAAAGTTTGTCTATGGAGAAAAAGATCTTGAGTTTTACATGCTGAAGTAAAACGGAAAAAAGAAGCAACACTTTAAAAATACCCAGATGTCACACAAATGCATTGAACACTATGAGTTAAGAATTTAAACATGCAAAGCATTAAAGTAATAAATATGTAAAACATCAACTCACTTAGTCTTCTTTGCAGCTTCATTTTCTGGTTCTTTCACTGAAAGTAAAGAGGAAATTTTAATTTTCTGAGGCAATAAACGCACTGTACCACAACACTGAGATTCTCCCCTGTGCCAATACATTCACCACAGAAGGAAATTACAACATGATTTGTTAGGACTCTTTAATTCTAAATATGCCCCAATGGACCTAAGTTAGGTCCATAAACTTCAAGAGCTCCTTTGCTAGTAGGGATGCAGGAAAAGTGGCTCTTCTGGTCTCTGCCCTTTCTTTTGGGCTACTCTCCATTTCGGCATTGAGAAAGATCATTTGAGAAAGTGAAGATGAATGAAGTTGACAGGCATTTCTTTTGGATGAACATCCAGGGGGTTTATATCAGGTGATAATCCAAATATCTGTTTGCAGCCAGGCCATCAGGGTACTAGAGGTCTGCATAAGACATAATGTAAATTCTCAGCCCTGATTTTAAGACTGGCAAATCTAGTTGCAGTTTTTTTATAGTATTTGTCAACATGGTAAATTCATCTGTACTGGATAACGTTATTCGATGTGCAGGCCCCATAGTTTGCCTTTACAAGGGCTAATGAAGAGACTTGAACATAGATAATGATCATTAAAAGACCAGCACAATGCAGGACCACAAAACTATCAGAAAACTGTCCAAATTCAGAATATTTATCACACATGGATAATCTGTGTTTGGGGAGATGTTATCATTGGCTTCTACAGTTAGCTAATTTAATCAAATCTGCCCCCCGAGGAGGGGGTCCAATTTCCACAATGCCTTCTTTATCACAGCCCTAGCTGCAAAAAGCAGAATTAAATAATCATCTCTACATTAGCTGCCTCAATCTGAACATTAATAAGCTCAAAGTACCTGATGGCAATTCTGATGGCTTTTCCAGAAAATTACAAATCTCAGCCAGTGAATTATAGCTGACAGCATAACATAAAAATAGAAATTGAAACTTTAAGATTTACCTAGAATGTATTAATTCAACTTAGTCAGGAATTATGTCCAGTAATATATATATCCTGAGCTATTTAGAGATTACAGGAGTTTTACAATAATATTTTCCTTTTACTACTTACCGTCACCCCCAGCTTTTAAAAACAATTATCTGTCCAAGGCCATTAACTTCTATTTCATTTGCACCAAACTACTCACTATGATCAGTGCCGGTGATTTGGGCGAGGATGCGGAAAGAGCGAGACTGGGTGGTGCCTGTCCGGGGATGCCAATCTTCAGTGTCCTCAATCAGGCGCTTCTTGCTGGCATCGCTGTGGGTGGGTGTGTGGTAAAACTCTGTATAGGTATCCATAATGTGCTTCCGCGGGGGGCTGTGTCAAGAAGAGGAGAGAGCAGTGAGCAAAAAGCATCAGAGACCACCTGAGTTTGGGCAGCTACAAAGACACAAGCAGAGCTGTGACTTTTCACAGCATGTAAAGGCAGCTTCTGTGTTTGGATGGAGAAGTGCCACAGTTCAGGCCCACGTGAACACAGATTCAGTTTTTTGACCCAAACGGAGCTTTATAATTACTCTAACCCAACCGAAATATTTTCCCTTGTTTCACTGATGCAACATTTGAGACAGTAAAAGACAGTATTATCAAGGCATTTACATGTTCAAACTTTTACCGTTTGGGTGGGTTTTTCCTTGGAGATGACAAGAGCAAGACAGCAAGAGAAAGTTTTCCCAGCATAAACAGGAAAAGGAGAAAAAGAAGAAAAGAAAAAAAGACAGTCAGAAAGTTGAAACAGAAGTGTAGCTAATTATTCTACTGAATTACTTTTGCACTAAGAAAGGGCACTGAAATCCAATTAAGTGATATTCTTATTCTAACACTAAAAAAACTGCACAGAACTCCCACACTTAAACTCACAGTGATTTCCTTACAGGGATGAGAGGGGAAAAGGCAGGACAGACTACCTAGCTCAGATCAGGTACCCCTTGACAAATTCTCCCCTTGGCTCACAAGAGGCAAAGCACAGCTGAGTGCATGTGCAAGGGCCACACAGTACAGGCCAAGTCTTTTACACTTGGCAAAGCCTGAATCAGAACCAGGCTATTTGAAAGCATAGGTCACAATGTTCTGGAGCATAACAAGGGATACCCTCTCTGAAAGACAAAAAAAGTAGGGTCATTTTTCCATCTGGAAATTTTCCCTACAGTAAACTACATGCTATTATAAATCCCTGCACTAGCAGACTTGCAAGAATTCAGGATTTTACAGCTTTGATTCCAGTAAGTGATGTAAATAACATATAATGGCACTGATCAGTTTAGGAAAGGGAATGGAAAACTGAAACTATATAAACCACTCCTAAATTCTACACTTGTTATTCCAAAGCATTAATCTTTAAGACCCTCTAAGTGTATTTTTTTTAACATAATTTACAGGAGAAAGGCTGTGCAAAACTAGCTCCTAAAACATAAAATTTCTAATAATTACTTAAAACCAAAGCCCAACAAAACTTCAAAAATCACTTCTATTTTTGCCACTACTTCCTCACCGCACTTCTATTGTCCAAAGTCTTTCTTCTGATGAAGAAAGGTGGCAAATATGAGTGAGAATGATGTTAACTGTTAACATGTAAGAATTAGACCCATTCAGTGGAATGCATTAGTAAATACTTAAGCTTAAAAGAATACTTTATACTTGAAAGAATGTGAAAGGTATGATACAAAATTGTATCAAAAGATTAGATTTATTGACACACATTGTTAGTGAAACACATGTATCACACATCGGAGTTATAACAAGAGAGAGAGGTATAGAAACAAAGATGGGTATTTCCAGGATGGAGAACAGAAAGTAGAGAGAAAAATTAAGTGAAGTATCTAAAGAGTTAACAGCAAAAACAAAATCTAAAAATTAAAACAGTAATTAAAGGTGGGGAGATACACGAAAACATAATTATTTATATGTAGTCTACTGCACTCTAACAACTACCACAGTGAAATAAGTAATCTTTGGCATTTGTTGAAAATGGTATAAAGGAAAAATCTCGCTGACTTCTCTTACGGATCCTACTGGTCCTCTTTTTAAGGCTTAAGAGTCCTCTAGTAATTACTCACTGAGGCAACAAGGTGGCGTCAGAGACAAAGGGAAATTCAATGAGACAGGCATTCCCTTAATTCAGCCTTAAGGCAAGAGGAGAAAAAGCAAGCCAATAAAACCTCAGTCATAAATCACAGTATATGGATATTAAGTGTTGGGTTGTTTTTTTTTCCTGTATGAATTCGGAATCCAGCCCTTCATTCTACAGTCCTTGAAGAAATTTTATTTTTATACTGTATTTCACCATTTACTAGTTGTATTACCAGCACCAATGAACCCTAGATGCACCAAGAATATATCAATATACAAAAACACCACACAAATGTTTTGTAGAATAAAAATCAGCTGCAAAATGTAGCACAGTGGAAAGCAAAATCACATCACATCCAATGCAGACAAAATAATTTATTACACTAAGAAAAGCTGAAGCTGTTTTGCAAAATTTAAATATAAAACTCTGTAAGAGTTATAATTTTGCAAAACAAGAATACATGCTGGTTATTCCAAAAGGAAAAACGACCATAATACAAGTCCAGTGCTGTCGATACTAACTTTGTCATTGTTGTTATCTGCAAGGGAAAAAAAGTATTTGATGTGTTAATTCATTCTTTTCTTCTTAAAGTACTACAGGAGTTTCCAAATTCAAGCTCTGGTAAAGCCATATATCATGTATATGATATCATATATCAACCTAAAGTCATCAAGAGTACCTACAAGGGAAAATTTTTGCCCAGCTGCACTGTAACTGAGTGGAGTATATGGACATCTTACCTGTTTTAAGCAGCAGGCACATCTTCATGCAAGAGCTGGCAAGAAGGTCTTGATAAAAGTGCACTTGCACTGAACCTAGTGGAGGGAAATTGCCTGCTTTCTAAGCCAGGATGAAACAAGGGAAATAAAATTTCCTTTCCCATCTGAAGTCAAATAGTTTATATTCTAAATGTGGTTTGAGAAAAGCCAAGAGGAAGGGAGGAAATTGTGAGTACAAGGTGCATGTCTGAAGAAATGCATTTGCTCAGCATTGCCGTCTATGAACAAGACGCAAATTGCTTTTTGTTTGTTTGTTTTGAAAAAATGAATTATACAAAACACATAAGCAAAATGGAATTTATTTCAGACTGATCAATTATTCCAGATTTCAGTATTTCTGGTATTTCATAGATGTCATTGATACCATTTTGAATGGGGAGATAGTTAAGCATCATTGTAGAAATTAATTTTTTCTACATAAAATTAAACAGTGTAGCAGCAGAAGAGTATCATCACCTTAGTGGGTTTTGTCTGCTTGTTTTTATTTTATGTCCTAGGACTGCAAGACAGTTAGACAGCCCAAACACACTGTAACAAGAAAAATTGCAAAATAAAGTATGTTTTTACAGCTCTAAAATGTTTCCAGGCTTTCCCAAACTAGATCTGCAAAATCTCCCTGAAGTGAGACAGGGATTTCTTCACCTCTCAGCTGTGATTATTCATCCTCTTTGTTGGTATTATTCATCCTTTAAGTAAGGTAGGGCACATAGTAGTGCTGACCCAGTCATCCTATCTTGGTTTTCAAGTGCTTACTCTATGCCTGCAGCACTTCCTTTCAGGAGATCTAATTTTGTTGCTATTGTTCCTCTTTTTCAGTACTAATTGCTCATTTTGAATACTCCTTACACAGTTATTTGCTAAAACAGTATTCCTGGAAAGGTAAGAGACAGTTTGCTGAAGAGTGTTCAACAATTCTAATGTCACTGAGCAAGTCCTTGGAATCTCATGATTTCATAACCCTTCTCTGTAGAGCGGATTCTTGCCACCAGTTGTTTAAAAAAGGGCTGGAAGTTACCATGACTACAGTGTGGTATAAAATGCATATGGACTGCATTTTATGAGTCCACATATGGAAAATATTCATACTACAATATAAAGGGAATTGGTACCTAAAGAAGTTGAGAATCTCAACTGAAACTGCAATTTATCCAGTATTTTAGTTGACATGGATGTTTACCTTTCTGTAGGTTCTTCATATACTTCTCTCATACTGAGAATATCAGAGGAGAGGCACAAGGCGTATTCTTTCAGCCTCTTTCCTTTGAGGTGTGGAAAATAGTAACCACAGCTTTTAGGTTTCAACGTCAGGTTCAAAATTCTTAAGACTGAGGAGAAACTTACAGCTCCTCTCCTGCCCTTTCTACTATGTAATTCAACCTGCTGGACACTGTTGCTGGGCACAGAGGCCACCTGGCATGGTACCTCTCATGCCCAGCCTCCTCCTCTCCCCACAGCCCAGCAGCCACCGGGAACCAGACTCTGGGGTGCTGCATCTCTCAAATCATGCCCAATTTCTGGAATTTCTGGAGGAGCCCAAGGCATCCCCAGCTGCAAATCTTGCTGCAAGTCTGAGTTCCCAGGACTGTTACCGAGCTCAATTTAATTTACTAATTTATTGTTTACTAGCCTAGATGCTACACCAGATATAGGATAGACCTTTTGTGCCACCTTATGGTCCCTTAAATGGTCAGTCTCCAACATCCACTTTAATATAAATAATTATTTGAATAAGGAAATTACTCAAATTTTAAATCTACATTTCTTTTTTAGGGTAAAAGTAAATTTTAGAATTGAGGTATTTACATTATAGCACTGCAAAAAAATCTCCTCAACCCTGACAACTTCCAAGCTTCTCCTATGTTCTGCAGAGAAGTAATGAGACATCTGTCCCTTTCCCTCCTTTCTGGGACCTTTTTCCACCTTTTCTGCCAGGGCCATGGTTGGTGCTTCAGAGTAGCTGATTCCCAGCCATCACAGCATCCATTGACACTTCTTGACAGAGTGCTCCGCATTTTTGAGTGCCTGCTGCTTTCAGTAACTGTATTGGATGTCAAAATACACAGTGAGACATGAACACTGAAATTAATACCAGGCTTGTTGTAAGGTCCAGAACACATTGTGTAAAGCATTTTGTGGCCCTTGTTCAATTTAGCTGTGACACTCTATAAACTGGTATGTCACTCATGAGAAAAATCATCGCCAAAAGTCTGGCATAGCCCTTCAAAGCATCCCTTTTAAAATGCAAGTTCTTTCTGAGAGATCTGCTTCAGGATTAAATAATTTCTCCAAGCTGTGTTTTACTTAGCCCTTAAACAAGCCCAGCTTTTTTCCTGTGAGGAAAGACCCTCACAGCAAAAAAAAAAAAAATCCCACCTACCCATTTTGCTGTTTACTTTCCCCCTGGTTTTCTCTGAATCCTCGTCGTGGCCCCTCGGCTACATCCTGGGCGCCCTCGCCGGAGGAGGCACTCGGGGTGGCAATGTGCGCGGCGGGCTGCCGTGGGACATTAACTGCAGGTTTAGCAGGGCTTGGCACAGGCGACCGCTGCTCAGTGTTAGGCTTGGTGTTAACATGCAGTCCGGGCGCGGCAAATGGGGCCGGGGCGGCAGCCACCAGGGATGGAGCTGACGCCTGGGCCGGGGTGAATGCAGAGGACGGTGATGGGATGGAGGTGACTTTGGAGGAGGTTACAGCTCCAAACGGCCTTGGCGTCTTATTGTAAGCCACACTGGCTGTGGCAGTGACTTTGGGTGCAGCAGCAGAGGCAATGGGCACAGGCTTAACTACTTCGGTAGGTTCTCCCTATGTGAGATGAAAAACAAAAGAGAAACACACAAAAACACGCCAAACGCATGCAACATTCCTCAGCATGTATTTTCGCTGTTCTCAAAGGAGATAACCCACCTAGTGTGCAAAAGGGAAGCAGAGAAGCAAGCTTTACCAAAGTTGCAGCCATGAAATGTATGGAAAAACAATCCAAGCCATGCATTCTGGGAAAGGGAGTGATCCAAACATACACAATCAATATGAAATTCCACAATGCTAACTCCTCTCATTGTATCCAAAACAGACACTCCACAAATCAAATTCAAGAGAAACTGAAAAACCGCTCTGTTGCAAAACCTATCGGGTAACTCATGTGGAAAAGACTAGCGTTTTTTACAAAAATCTACATTCCATCTCTCAAACCCAATTGGAGATATGCAGATATGCATGTTCCCCATACACAAATGGAATGTGCATGTGTACACACACACTGTACATACTGATCTGTTGGTAAGAACAGAACTATAGCACATTGATACTCCCCAATGTCTTCATATACCCTTGTCAGATCAATACATACTCAAAAAATGTGTTTTGGGGTTTTTTTTTCCTCCTTGTGGTTTTTTTTTTTTTTGTTGCTGGGACCTATGTTTTAACATTGTGGTTCCCAACTGTGGCCTTTCAAGGTCATGGTCAGTAGAAGAATTACTTACGTCTGCTGGAGAGGTTTTTCAAGTACAAACAATTTATAAGTATTTTCAAGTTTGCAAACAACCTTTTTAGCAAAAGGGGGGTTTGAAACTGTTGCACAGAGCAAAACATTAAAATAACTCAAGAACAAATAATTCTTTGGGGCTTTAAGGAAAGTGAGAGGACGTGTTCTCTGAAACTGTAATATTTGGATAAGCTTCTTTCAAATACAAAGAAAGATCTTAGTGTTCATTAAAACAAGCCCCCAGAAACAAAGAAAAAAAATTCCTACCTACTTTTGTTTCTCTCTTAGGTACAGAGGGAAAACTTCAGCAATATCTCCCTAAAAAATGTTCTGAGAGTTCGAAGATAACATTTATTCACTTTTGGGGGGGTTGGGGTTTTTTTTTAATAATCATTTGTCAGGTCTCTCCATTTTTTTTAGGAGAGGAAAAAAAGCAATCCCTCAAAGATCCAAATGCTGCAATACTCTTAATGTTACACATAGGAAAAAAGAAAGTTATACTGAAAAGGAAGTTTGAATGACAGCGCTTATCAATAACAGGATTGGACGGATAGGTACCAGTTAGTTCCACATGCTACATTTCTTGGTTGTGATGATGAACATACCTTTGGTACATGAATAAGATCAGGTTTTTGTACAGAAGCCACTCTGGAAGAGAAAAAACATAAATATAATTGTAAAACCCAAATTCTTTAATGTTTAAGCATTTCCCTGTTCCAGTTCACCATCTCTACCCTCAGATATACAAAATATTTAATTTTATTTGCTCTAAGGGGTACAAGAAATATTCAAGTTAAACCCAGAACACCATTGTTAATACAAAGAAAAGGCAAAAACAAACTGACTTAATTTGTCCAAATACAATGTTAGGAACTCTAGCATCTATCATCAAGTACTACTTGGTTTATAAATCCATAATTCTCTATCACCAGTTAGGAGACTTCAGCTCCAATTTGCTTGCTACCTTCTATTCTTTCACAAGAAACTGTGTTACATAAAGCTGAAAAGCTCAGGTCAGATAAATTGTATTTTGAATAGCGAATAGGCTATACACAGACTTAAAACAAAAAGCCTAATTTTAAAACAGCAACAAAAATAAAACTTTGAAAGAACTTAGGAAGTTAAATAACAGAAAATTTTTGCACAGTCTTTGGTTTTCAAAAGTAAGGTTAATGTCACTTGAAACCCACATTAGATGGCAAAAAAAAATCTCCCAAACAATGGGCACATTGAAATTACTATGGGGTGGTGGGAAGGAAAGGAAGTATCACAATGGAAATGATAAAGTAGATAAAGAATTGACAGATTTTGTTACAACTACAGTGAAATGGCAACATGCTACATGTTATAGGCATCTAACTGGATGAGGCATTTTTTCAGATTTGCATATACTTACATGCAAAAACACATACACGCTAAATTAAAAGTCATATTTAAACCCCATAAAAAATACAATACATTACTATTTTGCTTGCAAATATTGCAAACTGCTGATATACTTGAATGTTTTCATGCTGTTCTGGTAAAGAATGGCTTCTTGACACATTTCAAAACATTTCTGGCTGTATTTGGTAGCTCCTCGGATAGGTAGTCACCTTTAACAATCTAGGAACCAGCAATCATATCCTGCCTGAAATCACACAACCCTGATCTACAATACACCTTTTGAATAGGGTTTTGAAAATGTGAAGCTGGATTCTCATTTCTAAAAGATAATTTGCTAGAGAGGCGAAAAGGTTTATTTAGTTGTAGATGAGTTAAAAGAGGTAACAACTTTAGAAACACTTCTACTGTATAAACCAGCTTTTCAATTTTTACCAGGGAATCACGGAGAGCTGGAATTGAATTAGGCACGCTTGCTCCCTTTAACCAGTCCTTTCTTTTTTCATTTTCCATTTTGTACTCATTTTTTTCTTTTTACTGTTCTGTACTCCATTCCTCAAGTCATTTGGCCTCAGAGCTCATCAGATTCCAGCAACAGGAATTGTGCTGCAGGTTCAGCAGCTAACTTACAAAAATGAAAATACCTATAATCTAGATGCTATGTTCACAGGAAAAAAAAATACATAGCATGACAAGATCATCTTCTGCTCTTCACCTTCACCACTTGTGCATCACTGCTGACACACATTATGTCCACATCAACAGCAATTCTCAACAGAGAGAGGGTTTTGTCAACTCCAGGGAAGAGGTCCATTCTCCCCTTTCCCACAGAGTGTGCAGCCTCTGAAAAGCAGACCCGCGGCCCTGCACAGCGCTGGGGTGCATCATTAATCACTCCTAATTGCAGAGCTGTCAATTTGCAGCAACAAAAGTGGCAAGGATAAAAAACCCCCATCAAGATATATGGAAACTTTTCTTTCTTTTTTAAGACAAGAGTTAGAAGGAAATGTGCATCTTGCTTCATATCTAATGTATACTTTTTTAAATAAAGTCACTGGAAATGTTTCATGTGTTTATTAAGATGACCCAACAGGAAGATGTAGGAAGACATTAATTATTCAAATCAACTACCGTTTTTCACACTTGAGAAAAAAACTTCTGTTTGCTAGTACTAGACCTTGAAGTTTCAGTCTCATAAAAGCAACCTACTTAATTTCTTTTATTTTTACAAAATAATCAAATTTGAGTTTGCAATGGATATAATTGCTTTGCACTCATCAATACAGCACTGAGCAAAAATAATCTCAAACCACTATTACCAGATGACCTGAAGACATACTTTTCAAATTTCATCCTCAAAAGTATAATACAAAAAGAGAAAAAAGATGAAAAAGGTCTTGATAATCAACATGTTCACAACATTCCTTTTAAACAGCAGAGTCAGACAACATAACACTCCTTTACTTCCCCTGCAAACATACTTAAAACAAGGACATAAACTTGTATGCCCCAGACATTCTTTAAGCAGTTTAACTTGGCCTTTGTTGACTTCAGACCATAATTAGACTAAAATCTGTGATTTATCCTGTATTGTAAAAAGAAAATGCTCACACAGCAAACTGAGCCACTAAGATCAAAATGTGAAAAATGCATGGTGGTTCAACAAGACAGTACAAAAAGAAATGCACATTTCTAGCTGAAAAGCAAAACACTTCCAAAACACACATTTAAAAAAATTCTTCCTTCAGGGCTATTTTCTTTAAGATTTTCGTACATAGTACCAAATTGAATAGCCAAAAAATAATTAAACTGCAGAATCTTGTACATTTCATAGCTGTTCGCACTTCATTTGCCACCCAGCAATTAAACATATTAGGATTTCATGCTGGTTTGGTCCCACTGAATGTATGAATAGGTGATGATAAAGGTTTTCAGAATGAGATTACACACTTACCCTGTTTCTACTTATTAGAAAAAGGAGGATGGCTTGAAGCATGATATTTTCTGAATGATTTAAAACTAGCAGTTCAGCACGTTAATTTATGCAATACTTTTAGTAACATACAAACAAAGTAAGGACATAAAAGCTTGGTATAAAGGCTTATTATAAACAACTCACACAAAAAGACCTTGAAAATGGTTACAGTATCAAACTTCGTAAGAATTATTATAAATAACAAAAACAGAAGCAGCAACCATCACTTACTGACATACTAATATTGAAAATAAAAGTGCACAAATATTTTGCACAGGCTTCTACATTGAAGTCATTTATTCTTTCCAGGGAGGGGGGGATAGCTATATTTAGCCTGTTTAAACAGCTCATTTCAACCAAACACGATCAAATTTGCTGTCTAAACATACCACAAGCTGTTCCTCTCCGATGAATAGTTTCATGACATTTAATGCAATTCAAAACATTCCAACTTCCAGCACTGCCTTATTAGGAAAACGAATTAGTCCACTCTTCACTGTAAGCAGTATGCCCAGCAATAACTCTTTAAATTCTTTAAATTCTCCTATTATTCATTCANATTTCAACCAAACATGATCAAATTTGCTGTCTAAACATACCACAAGCTGTTCCTCTCCGATGAATAGTTTCATGACATTTAATGCAATTCAAAACATTCCAACTTCCAGCACTGCCTTATTAGGAAAACGAATTAGTCCACTCTTCACTGTAAGCAGTATGCCCAGCAATAACTCTTTAAATTCTTTAAATTCTCCTATTATTCATTCACTTTCCAAGTATTTTTTCCCACCCCCCAGAAAAAAAAAGAGACAAGCAATTCAACAGAACTCTTCTGTAGTTACCAGTGAGTGGAAAAATAATGTTACTAAAGCTAAAAAAAAGGCTAAAGCTAGAGTTCTTCCTGCTTCTGAAGTGAGTACAGTGTGAGTGAGTACACATCTCCATAGACTGATCATTAACAAAAACTCTGTTATCTCAATAATTAGTGTTATGGAAGCAAATTCTATACAAGGCAGGAGGTTTTTGGACAAGTCTCCGGTGTCCTGTGTAAATAATCACACAATAGGCCCAAACCGTCAGTCAACAAATCCCTGAATCTTCATTGAACCCAAAATTCAAAAGACATTCCAGAGTTGTCTCTCTTCTGAATTCCACCTAAAGCTCCATCATCCTCAGTCCTACTGCTTCCTAGTCAAGGGACTATAGTAGTGTATTTGTAATTTAAAAAGCAGATGCAAAAAATCAATTGAAATTCACAAGAAGGTAACTGTCCTTACACAAACTCTTCTATAAACAAGGGGATCACGCAACACTGGCATTAACGTAGGTACTGTGCTGGTGGTTTTCACATCTCTGTAACTTGAAGAATTACTCAAACTCTGGTGTGAGATACAACATGAAATTGCGATGCCTTCATTGAACTACAGAATCATCTAGATTGGAAAAGAGCTTAAAGATCAAGCCCAATCA
>VYZS01081058.1:4758-19602 GCA_013400695.1 Neodrepanis coruscans | reverse complement strand
CACATTTGAATGTTCATAAAATTCATCTATAACTCTAACCTTGAAAGTCATTGCTGTTCTCAGCCAGCATCCTCTCAATTAAACAATTAACTGTGCTGTTGTATCATTAGAAGTGCATGGATAATTTTGTAGAAGTAGAAATAAGCCTGTCAACCTCTTTCCCCACTGAAGTCAATACACTTAGTCTTGATTCACAATGATATAATGGAGAACAGAAATTGGTTTTCTTACTGTAGCAACCAATTTCAGTTTCAGCCTGAGTCTTCCATCCTACACTGTTAATATTTTGTGTCTCCCAGTGAATTAAAGAAAATGTGCAATATAACTCGTGGAAATAGTGAAACCCTGATGTGCTGTAGTAAATACAGAAAACAAGACTTCCCAGTGTTTTCTGGCTACAGGAATTTGTGTGTTAGGCTGCTGATCTTCATGTCCAAAAAGGTGAAAATTTTAACATTCACATGAGAACAAAAGGCAAGTGCAATTTTGAAAGTATGTTAATATTAGAAGAAAAATAGACCAATCTTATTATGTAACATAAGGAAAGAGATTTGTAATTGCAATGAAAGCACCTACTAACTTCGATCACTGGGCTACAGGAGAACCTGTAGTTTTGCTCCCCTGACACTCGCTGCCACAAAGGTGCCTCCAGCACAAAGCTCATTTTATTTCAGCTTGTAAAGGGGAGGCAGAAATATTTGGATCTCACAATATAAAATTTAGGTTATAATATATTAACTCTGTATATCAATAGCTTTGTATATGAATTAAGTCTGAAAAAGTATTTTGGATGGATTGAATCTGGTTTCCATACCTTCATTTGCTGAATCTGTGGGGTAAAGAGTGAGGAAAAGTGTAAGTTCTTGAAAATTTTGAATTTCATGAAAATAATCATAAGGATCCATTGATATTAACATCACTTTTTTTTAACAGAACTTAAGATCAAATTATAACTATTAATAGCTTTGAAGAGTCACTGAAAATTTAAATGCAAGGAAGTAGCCTGTAAATTTTAAGTCAAATCAAGCAGGTTTGCATTTACTAAAAATTTTCTTTCTTGACCCTAATATTTCTAGTTTGTCAAGCTTAATAAAGATAAAGAGATAACGACTGAATAGATAAAAATATTATAGACATGATAAAAACTGGTCAATGTGGAATAAAACATACTCCTGTGCAAATCATGTATAAAAGTCCTATGTATAACTGAAGATCTGGTCATGCTCTCCGTATGTCAGATGTACATAGGCTTTCAGGGTTAGGTTTTGTGCAGAATAGAGATAAGACAAGCTCATGACACTTCAGACTAAAACTGTTGAAAGTGTGGATTTGCTGAATGGAGAAATCCTTTTCTCATACCTCACTTAAAATATCCCTTTATCTGCAATGTTTTATTTTCACACTTCCTCTTTATTGCTATAAAGTAATATCACAATTATGATACACTACCACAATCAACAGCAATTAAAAAAAAATCATCATTACCACCTTTTTCCTCCCTGCATGAAAGAGAGAGCATAGGATTTTTGATAAAGCAAATAAAGGCCAGATGGTCAGATAGAAACATATGCTTGTGCTTAAAACTGGTCATTCCCTAAACCAAGCAAGGAATTGACTTTACATGCAGTGACACCTACATTGTTTACTTAGATCTGTTTTCTGCTTGTTTCTCTAAGAATAGAACAAAAAGGTACAAAAAATAGTCATCAGTTTCCTCTTGTCACCAAAACCTACATTTTCTCTCAGTATTAAATATAGCTTTCAGAAGTTGAAAACAACAAATAAACAACAATAACTGACAAATTGAAAAAGCATGTGGTTTTGTTATTACACATGTTCTGTGAAATCACTCTTCAAAAAACCCCAAAGTTTTATATGCTAAATTAGTGTGTGGTTGTGTGGTTTTTAAGATTTCTGTAGCTTCTAGAGAGCATATGTATTTTATAATATGGTAGTTATTAAATAAACAGTAGATATTCTCATGAATGGTAGAAGAACAGGCTTATAAAATCTGTGCTATGTAAATTACCAATGTATAAATATAACAGCTTTGTATACAGTGTTTAAAGGAATTGTACAAGTATTTTATAGGTTTAATTAAAAGTACAGAGTTGAGTAAGAAGCAAACACCAATGACAAAGAAAGGTTAAAGTAAGGAAGGAAGTATATGTTCTCAGTTGATGCTTAAAACATATAGTGTGTAGAGATGCAAAAATATTGACGATTATTCCAGATGCTTGCAGCTGTAGAAGGGGTTCTTGCCCCAGAAGTAGAAATACAGAAGAGATAGAAATGGCTGGTGTAAGGGACACAACAGGGACAGAATCTTGAAAGTAAAGATGGGCTCCAGACTCTTACTGGGCAGCAATGAAATTAGTTGCTGTGCATTTCTATGCGTAACGGGAGAGCCGAGACATTTCCAGGAGCACCAGGGTCTGAGACACTACATCAGGGAAGCCTGGGCTAATGGAGGGCTCCCTGACAGGATAAGTGTCAGGCAAGCAGTGTCAGTCCAGACAGAGACTCAAAATGCTCACTGACCAACCTGACGCAGCTCAACCCAAAAACGATGAACAAAAGCGTGTCTGGACCCTCCATGCACACATTTTACCCTGACGACATGCCATACCCCTCTCCCAGGAAGAGAGAATTCCTTACTTCCCCCCCAGCAATGATGAGAGGTGGTGTAGAATAACAAGCTAGACACACCCACACAACTCCAGGCTCCACACCCTCCTGGTTACTGTGAAAAATTAACCCTGTCCTTGCTCAAAATCATTTTGTGTTTCATGGTGCTTATTCTAGTTAAATCAGAAAAAAAACCAAAACCCACAACTCTATTACTTTCTTGACAAAATTACATCAACATAGATAAGACAAAAACATTCATAGATCATTTCCACGTGTCAAATTAACAATAGTTACATTGCAGGTACCCAGGACAGAAAATGACAACTGATTCATTAAGTTATGAATACATATTTAACATGTCTCTGGTAGTAACTGTCTGGTTCATCCTGCAGTGTGCATTTTTTCTTTATAGTTTATGATTGAATACCTATATGAGACTTGGATGTACTTATTTTATGCTGTCATTTATGACATTGCATTCTATAATGATATGCAAATTGGAGGCAATGCATGCCTCCTTTATACAGAATATTAGAGAGACTAAACTTTTTTCTCATGGAAAGATAATTAGAATCAGACCTTTCCAAAACAATGATGCATTTGAAGAATTCATTTCATGGTTAAAAATGTACCAAGATACAAGGTCATGGAATTTAATAGTGTAAAGCAAACTTTATTAATCCCTAACCGTTTTTTCTGCCCCTCTGTGCATCTTTTGTACAGAATCTTCCCTGATTTGGTCCAAAAATTTACAGAAACACCATATTATACTTACGGACTTTAATGAACACTAAGATTTTACATTGATTCTGTCTTTACTTCAAATCCTTTGAGCCACAGGTTGGATGCCAACTAGAGGGCAACTAAGTCCCACTCAGGTCAATCCCTCTGGTGAGATGGTGAGGAGAATCACAAGAGTAAAACTGGGAAAACTTGTAGGTTGAGATAAAGACAGTTTAATAGGTAAAGCAAAAGCTGTACATGCAAGACCCATAATCTAAAGCATGTTAAGTGAGTAGAATGAGGGAGAGGAAATTAATTCTCATAAATGAGAGAGATGGAATAATATATTACTCAGCAAAAAGATTTTAAGGATCACAAGTTTTATTTGCATCCTTTTTTGTCATTCATGTGGAACTTATTTCTGATTGCCAGTCTACCTACTCAGTGCAGTTCTTTCCAGACATGTTTCAAATACATTATAAACTTGGTCTAAATATTCTAAGCATGATAATCAACATACTATAGATAGACAATATCTGAGGATGTGCCAAATTACCCTCAATTAGTTCAGTTATTGAACTACAGAGAGCAACTGTTTCATTTGCAGGCAGTTTTGTTATTTTGCCTTCTGTATTGACTGTTCTTTATTGCATATTTCAGTCTGAATTTAAGGAGTCATTATTCCCACTAGATATCAGTCTATATTTTGTACATGACCCTTTTAAGTAGATAGCTGCTGCTAAGTCAAAGTATATAGCTGGTATTTTGCTAATATTTTAAGATTTCTTAAGTAGGTGTCAACACCAGCATTAATTAATTTAACACATTCAGGCTTAATGTTGAGTTAGACAGAATGGTGGGAGTCAGCAAAAAGAGATTGATAAGTATAAATTAACTTAAAACTTTTGTCATTCTACATTAGTTAGCAGTTCTTCTGAATTGTAAACAGTCAATTGCAAAACATAAGAGCTACCAACCAAGCTTTAAATGCATGAAAGAAAAGCACGTTATCTTCATAAAGATGACCCTAAGTGTTACACCTTGTCTTATATATTGAAATACTTTCACTAGTATTTTATTGTCTTTAATTGCAATTAAAAGAATAGATTAATGAAACATGAGAGTATTTTTTTCAGGGTAGTTGAGAACATTACATGAAGTTTGATAAGTAAAAACTGAGCTGTGATTTATACATTCTATTCACTGAAATGAATTCTTATTTTACCACTCTAATCACTTCAGATTTTGCAGTTCATACAATCAGAGAATGAATAGGCATGCAAGAGATATACCTTTCTTTTTTTCCCAAACAATATGTTAACAAAGCCTTCACAGACTTTAAAGCAAATAAAATATATTTATAAATTTATTCTCCATAATAGTTCAACCAAAATTACAAGATTATACACTGTATATTCTTTAGATTTAGGTTTCCTCTGACAACAGGTTATGCAGGAATAAATTCCACTTACATCAAAGGAATAGTGAACAAGTGTGAGAGAAGAATGACATCTT
This sequence comes from Neodrepanis coruscans, assembly GCA_013400695.1. Lineage (NCBI taxonomy): Eukaryota > Metazoa > Chordata > Aves > Passeriformes > Philepittidae > Neodrepanis > Neodrepanis coruscans. The sequence goes on along the minus strand of VYZS01081058.1, from coordinate 14,733 downwards.
CATAACCTTCTTTTGGTTTCAAATGGATCAATATGTCAAATTTCATGCCTACAAGGAAACTCTATTGTTTCTGTGAAACTTGATCATTCTTTTGCAATATTTTGTGTTATCGTTTTGTGCATTCACTAGAATAGTGTAATTTGCTTTCATTAGCTTTCAAAAACATGGTAATATAAATTGTGAAGGAAAAGATGCCTTATCCATTCACATAAAAAAAAATCTAACTCAGTTCATGATAGCAAAAGTTCAGGATGAGTTGATATATTGGTCTGCATAATTAATCACATTTTCTATGGGAACTCAGCAAGGACTTAGATAGTTTTAATCTTCTCATTTGTCTCTTAATAGACTTCTTCCTAGAAAATCTGCATCACGTAATTCCAGGAAAATGCCTTGCTTTCTGATCTATATCACCAGAATTTCCTAAGATGAACTTTCATACTGTCTGAATCTCCACAAGATATTTTTTGTATTACTCAAGCAATTTTCTTCAACCTTGAAGCCTGAAAGGCATTTTTTCCTCCTGCTTCATTTTTGTTCTAATTTCACGCTTTTTATTATTCTAACATATTCTTCTTTCTTTTCCTTTTATCTCTCCAGACTTTTTTCCTTCACTGGTAAGTTACTGATTCATTTTATACCCAAATGTCTGCTCTCTTCTCAACATTTTACCTGGACCTATGGGTTTTACTTTATAACGTACTATATTTATTTAATCTCACTTTAATGATTTCCTGCACTGTATGTTTGCATTCCTGGTAGAAACTGTGGAATATTACCTGAAACTATGGCATTGTTCAAGACTTTTGGTTTTGTAACTTACTCTGAGTGAATTCTTCTAAAAGTAATGAAAAAAAAAAAATTGCCCTCCTCGTAATCCATAAACTGATCATGTGAAATATTGGTAAGAATGGGAAGGCAAGATTTTGTACACATTTAGACTGGGATGGAGTTAATTTTCTTTGTGGCAGCAATTATGGTGCTGTATTAGTTTGGTGACCTAAGCAGTGTTGNAGCGTGCTCTCCGACGTGGATATATTCCCAGCCCCTTCCCAGCATTCCTTGTGGGTCTCCTGGGCTGATGGGAAAAAAACCCAGGCGAGGGTAACCTTGGTAACCTGGCTACTCCTCCCAGCCAAAATGTAGGCATAGGAGAAAGAGTGGGTTGGTTTTTTTTCCTTTGTCTTCCCCTGTGGTTTTAACCCAAACCATTACAATGACACAGGGATGTTTTAGCTAATTCTGAGTACTACTTCTCTGTTTTTCATGCTGCCGTGACAGCAAGTAGGCTGCGAGTGCATAAAGAGTTATGGGGCACAGCTGGGACAGCTGACTCCAGCTGACCAAATGGATATTTCATACTGTAGTGGCTTGACCCTGGCTGGATGCCAGGTACCCGCTAGAGACACTCTCTCACTCCCCTCTGCAAACGAGCAGAGGACAGAAAATGTAACAAAGGTTTTCATGAGATAAGCACCAATTCAGATGCCTTACTGATCACTGTCATGGGCAAAATGTATGTCAAGTGAGGATATTTGTTGAATTTTTTACTAACAGAATCAGAGCTTAAGAATGAGAAGTAAAATAAATCTTAAAGATACACCACCACCACCACCCCCACCCTGTGCCTCCCTCACTCCCTCCAGGTTCTATCCTCTCCCCCCTAGCACTGCAGGCNACTCTCTCACTCCCCTCTGCAAACGAGCAGAGGACAGAAAATGTAACAAAGGTTTTCATGAGATAAGCACCAATTCAGATGCCTTACTGATCACTGTCATGGGCAAAATGTATGTCAAGTGAGGATATTTGTTGAATTTTTTACTAACAGAATCAGAGCTTAAGAATGAGAAGTAAAATAAATCTTAAAGATACACCACCACCACCACCCCCACCCTGTGCCTCCCTCACTCCCTCCAGGTTCTATCCTCTCCCCCCTAGCACTGCAGGCAGACAGGGAATGAGGGTTACAGTCAGTTATTGTTTCTGCCACTGCTCAGGGGGAGAAGTCCTTCCCCTGCTTCCTGTGGAGTCCCTCCTATGGGAGACAGACCTTCACACATTTCTCCAGCGTGAGTTCCTCTCACAGGACACAGTCCTCCATGAACTGCTCCAGTGTGAATGTGTCCCATGGGCAACAGTTCTTCAGACACTGCTGCCACATGGGTGGCTTTTCCATGGGGTGCAGTCCCTCAGGTACAGGCTGCTCCAGCATTGGTCCCCCACAGGCCACAAGTCCTACCAGGAAATCCTGCTCCAATGTGGGCTCCTCTCCTCATGGGTCAGCAGGTCCCTGCCAGGACTCTGGTCCAACATGGACCTCCCATGAGGTCACAGCCTCCTTCCAACATCCACCTGCTCCAGTGTGGGCTGCAGAGAGATCTCTGTACACTTGTGGTCCTTCATGGGCACAGCTGCTCCACCATGGTCTTCACCGTGGGCTGCAGGGAAGCTTAAGCTCTGGTGCCTGGAGCACCTCCTGCCCCTCCTTCTGCACTACCTTGATGCCTGCATTGTTCTTCACATGTTCTCGCTCTGCTCTTCTCTGGTTTCGATCATTATCTGCCCCTTAACATTTTTTTCCTATTTCTTAAATATGTTATCACAGAGGCATCACTATCACTCCTGATTGGCATAGCCTTGGCCAGTGGTGGGTCCAGCCTGGAGCCAGCTGGCATTGGCTCTTCTGGGGAAGCTTCTGGCAGCTTCTCAAAAAAGCCTACTCTATAGCCCCCCTGTTACCAAAACCTGGCCACAGAAAACCCAGCATACATACCATATGGTATCCCATCATATTCAGCAATAATACCTGGAGGAAAAAGAGAATGTTGAAAGTTATGGTTTTTGTCTTCCCAAGTAACCATTACACGTGATGAATCCCTGTTTTCAGGAAATGGCTGAATACCTGCCTGCCTATGGGAAGTAATGAATGGATCCCTGGTTTTGCTTTGTTTGAGTACACAGGTTTGCTTCACCTATTAAACTATCTTTATCTCAATCCACAACTTTTCTGTTTGCAACCTTTCAATTCTCTCCCTTATCCTACTGGGGGAGAGCAAAAGAGTGGCTGTGGGGATAGCTGTCTACCGAAGCTGACTCATAACAATTAAATAAAAGAGAGAATTCACCATCTTTACTTCTTTGATTAATATTCTCATAAAATAATTAGTATTATTACCCATTTTATTGTGGATATAGATTTTCTATTGGGATTAGAGAACACAACAAATATTTAAAAAGTTGGTGACTTCTTTTTAAATATATTTCAAACTATAGACAAAATGTAGGCTTAAGAAAGAGGTTGAAAACCCGTAGAAACTTGGAATCAGGAATTACTGCTTGCTTTTTGGTGACCAGGAGACCACAGGGACAGTCCAAGACACTGCAGAGACTGAGGTCCTGCACAATCAGTATGGAAGTTGACAACAGACGTAAGTAAAGAGCCATTTCCATTTATACATAGTAGTTCTGCAGATTCTGTCTAAGTTCTTTGGTGAAAGACTAAATGAAACAGAATTCAAGGTAGGGGAGGAAAAGAAGAGGACAAATGTAATCTCAAAGGAAAAACTAATACATTTCAGTCCTTTATGAGAGATCAATTTCTGCCTACATCCCTGGTCCAATGGATCCTGATCCAATGGTGATCTTTCAGTTTACTTCACTTGCCTTTAGATTTACTTTTTCTGCTACAGTTACATCATTCATGATAGTCTCCATTGTGAGAAATAAAGTAATTTCTCACAATGCACTTTAGATGAAGGCTTGGGTCCATTTCCACTACAGTAGGCAAGTGTTAGATGCACAGTTTCTATTAACAATAGAGAGAAATCTGTGCCTAATTCCCACATGCATCCTTAAGTGCTTGCCTGTTTGCTGTGGTTTTAAACTCGGCCATTTCTTGAAACACAGGAACAAATAAAAATAAACAAAACACAGTAAAACCACCTAAATGTTATTTTTTTCCCTAACACCAAGTCTAAAAATTATATAAAGCAACATTACCCAGACTTTATACAAACTGACATTGCTTTCTGGAATAAAAACTGTTTTCTTCCATTTCATGATTTTAAAAGTGCAAAAATAAGGATTATATGGAAGAAAATATTATTTGTCAATTGTACAACTCTTTCTTCACAATTTTTCTGAGAAATATTGAAGGATAGAATCTTTTGAACTATTTACCACAATTTGTAAATTAACTGCAGAAGCCAATATTCTCAAAGCTGATCTCTTTCAAAAAATTGTCTAGATGGACATAAATCCTCCCCTGGTAGTTTTGAAAAGTACAAATCAAAATAATCCAATATCCTGATCTAATGAACCTTCCATAAGTTCAAGAACTAGGCTACACAGAAATTAACAAAATGGTCATGTGTCCATTTAACCAAACACTTACATACTGATTTTATTTTAAATCAATGGCTGTATATCCATCCTATCAGAAAGGATGATTTTTATGCAATTGAATACTGTCAAAAGCACAGAAAACTTTTCTTCTACCCAGCAGAAAATAGTAGCACTAAGACCTTAAAAATAATGAAAATCCTGTGCTTAAAGAGTCATACTAATAAACATGGTCATCCAGGAACTAAGAGTAGAGAGGTCATATTAAGCATAAGAAATGCTTATAAAAACCCAACCAAATGTCTACTTAAAAGGTGCTTTGAAAAGGGAATAATTCCTGTCTCAACATGGGCTGTTCTTTTAATTTTGTTTTAAATATTAGGTCTGATAGTATTTGCAGTGTAGGAACCTTCTACAGCTACTGTCTTTCCAGCTGGTATCCTCTGCTTCCGACTGCTTTTGCTTTGTTTGGGGTGGAGTGACTTATTCAATTAATTCTTTCAACATATATTTTCTGAACTTGGAACTCTCTTCCCTCCTCCCTCTTTCACATGTCATCTGCTTCCAGGCACTTCTGGGACTACGTGAACCTAACTTAAGCTGTTTGCCTGTCCTGCTGGTGCCTTCTGCCATTTCCTTTTCAAAGGGCTATTGCTATAACAGCTCTATTTTAGGCAGGGAGTGTGAAAACTTTGAAACTGATGTAGCTTCATTGCACAGACTATCAGAAGGAAGCATAATTAGAAGAAAATCACTTTATATCTGTTCATCTTTATGCAATAGGATTTAGTATTAAAATCTAATTTTAACTTCACAACTTCTTATGTGATAGGATTTAGTAAATTTTAAACAAATGAGGAGTAGATAGGTATTTCTAATTATTATTACCTAGCTGCAGAAACATGTTGATTTCAAAGGCATTTTCTCCCTGCATAGAATAGAGGGCCAGCAAAAATTGTTCTTTGAAGAGAAAATGCCACCAATCAGGAAAGAAAGACATCTCAGACGGCTCAAAGGGTCCCAAAAGTGTTAGGGTGCCACAGAGGACATCTAAAGGGGAAAGTCCAGGTTGTGAGCAGCCTGAGGAATTAGTTTAAAAGAACCCCTTTTACCCACAGGAATCCTTCAGATGAAGCAGCAGCTGTTGATTCTTTCACGGCTAACACAGAGAGATCAAGCTCAAACAGTTAGAGCTCTAAGCCTTGCAAAACAGCAAAGGTTAGCTAAAAGGTCTAAGTGAAGACCAGATCATACATTTAGGCATTTTACCTTGCTGGTATGTAAAGAAAAGAGAGAAAGAAGAAAAATGCATAAGTCATAAGTAAGGCTCAAGTTTGAAAAACCATATTCTTTCTAGCTACCTGTAGCTTGTTGCTTTAATTAGATATGGTGTTTCTCTTTTGCTATTAAAAAGCTGGTAGTTTTCACTTCCAAGATGACAACATTTCATTATGGGTGAAGTATAAGTTGCTTGTACTTTGTTGCGTAATACCCCCGAGCACCATATAAAGAAAATGACTATTGTACATGCTTTGTAGCTTGTAAAATCCTTTGAAATAAAATGCAGACTATAAATATTATATAAAAAGGATGACTGATGAAGAACTATATAGTCTTAATAAGTATGTGTTTATTGTCAGGTAATTAAAAGGAGTCATCAGATCAGAGCAAAGCTTTTATCCCAAGAATTTATAATCATATTTAGGTCATTAGTTTGTGAGGTATTTGGATGATTAAAGATTGAGAGATACTAATAAAAATACAGGCTTTACTCTGTTTCTACAATAATAGTATGCAAAAACTGTATAAACAAAGATAATGATAAGGAAGTAATTTCTTTGTCAATATAACATTTTTCATGTAAAATAATGTTTAATCAAAGGCTATATCTCAGCATTAAAACAAGGGTTATTTAGCTGTAACTAGTCTTTGAACTGCATTGACTGCAACTGTATTCACACTGTACCTATAGAAGAGATATTCATGGGGGGAGATAGCTGGCGTTGGTGAGCTGTTAAAAAGACTTGCATGTACATTCATTTAGATAGCTTCTTTAGTGTAGTATGAATATATATATATGAGAACGCTTTGATAGCCCTACATGCAACTTCAATCAGTTACACTTACCTATCCAAAACCCTAACTACAGCTACAACCAACCTTCTTCAAACATGCAGCCTTACAATGCAAATCTTTCTTTTCTGTCAGCTCCTATGTCCCTAGAATCTTTCAGAAATTAGAAGGGAGGAAGAATTGTTTGTGAATGGAGGTTTATGCAAACAAATTATAAATAAATCTTTTTGTCCCTTAAAGCACTAGCTTATTTCTTCCTTCCAACTCCACATGACCCCAAGAAATACTTCTTACTAAACAACATCTGCTTAGAGGAGGATCACTGACTGATGAATCTTAAGGGACAATATACCCTTCACCATTTGAATAAGCATACCTTTCATTAGCTGTATAACCGTGTATTATGATTTGAGTACCTTACAATGGAGGCAGGGGGAAAGGGAGGCGCATGTTGAATCCCTTTTTTCATTTGTTTCTGTTTTTTTTCTCCTCTTACTCCTTGGAACCATGAGTCCTGCAGAGCTTGAGCTACCTTTGCGGGCTGCTAAAGGCGCATCCCCGCTCTGCAGTTTTCCCGGCTTTCGCTGTGTGCCAGATTCAGTGCCAGAGGTGGGGAGGGCAATGTACCGTGCTGTGGGGACACTGGGCCATGTGCGTAGTGTGGAGGCTGACATGTTGATGATGTAACCAGCGGAAGGGATTGGACTTGCAGCTTGGAACAGTTTTGGGATCGGAGAGATGGGACGGCGTGGGGTTTTTAAAAATTTACTGGCAATTTCCGGGGGCTTCTGGACTGCCACTGGGTCCAGGGAGGGCTGTCTCGCTGTATCAGGGATGGTTATCCCAGATCCTTTCTATTGAAATCTCTTTCTGCTTTTCTCATGTCAATCGAGGACAGACTCCTACTGCACTTTTCTCCATTCCGGCATCTCCAAAACAGTGGCAGGACCTCTGTACCTCATTTCGGCATCAGAAACTGTTTATTTTCATGGAGTCACAGTTTTCCTTTCAATAATTGTTTGGGGTTTGTGGGAGGGGATCCCTTTGTTCTTTTAGAGTGGTTAAGGGGGGGTCTGGGCAAATTAGGTTTGGTTTTCCTGGGTCGTGTGGTTGGGAGGCATGGGGTTTTGATCTTGAAGGATGACCAGGAGGGGGTCTGGGCTGCTTTTGTTTTTGGTTTTCCTGGGTCGTGTTGTAGGAGGTGGGGAGAGGGGGGGCTGGTACCTTTTTCCATGCATATATAGCATATTTCTTAGTTTTTTTCTGTTTAAAACCTAATAAATTCTGTTGTATTTCCCCCTAACAAGTTCTCGTCCAAATTTGTGGTTAATTAACCATTTTTTTGCCATCTCAAACCTAGACACCATAGCATTCCAAACAATGAGTCTTCAGCAAGAGTAAGTATGAACTGAGTTCCATGTGACAGCTTGAAAGAATCAAAGATGAAGGTGTTTGTTTGTTACATCCCTGGTTTCATGAGTAAAATGTCCTCAAATCAAAACATACTCTTATTTTTGTAATTTTCTGAATTTAATATATTTTGGGCTATGGACAGATAAACTGTAAGAAACTGTTTCAATGTAGTCTGTAAAAAAACTGACCATGTCCTTGCAATGTGGATTAGTTTTAATTCTATCTTGTGTTTTGATACAGCATATGTTGATGTTAGCATTTGCTATCATCTGCATATGATGACCCCAATGAAACCACAAAATTTTTACTCATGGATTTGTAGCTGAGGGAGGGTAATTGTTGCCTTTCACCTTATATTTAACAAAACATTAAACATCAAGTCTGATAATATAGCTGCATGTTGTATTAGGGTGTTATATTCTGGATCAATTGTAAAACTAGTGGCAAGACTTGGCTTAGTTGTTTAAAATTAGAGGGCCATACATTAACAGGAGGCAGGAATACTCCAGAATCAAAGGGATCTATTTTTGCTCTTTGTTCTACAGTCTATGCCAATGATGTGGCAGAAAAAAGTGAGTACACCCCCACCAAGCTTGAAGACGATAAGAAGATGACAGGATAAGATTATATAGTTGAGACCAGAACAATCATCCATTAGCTGTCAAAATTTTAAGATCTTTCTGTAGAAGTCTGTCCACCAAAACAGATACAAAAACAAGAGCTGAAGTCAAGATGTCTAGTGCCATAGTGAATGGTAGGAGCTTGGAAAAGAATTCATGTTCACTCTTGCTGAATTAGTTTTTTAAAAGTGAAGACTTATGTGTAACACCTTGCAAACTGAAATATATCAATCAGTCTTCTTCTGAAGCGACAGAATCACCACTGCACATATCATCAAGGCAAGATTTTCCCTTGGTTAAGGAGGATTGGGTTAGAGAACAGCTAGGCAGACTTGACATCCACAAGTCTATGGCCACTGAGAGGATGCACCAAAAGTTCTGAAAGAACTGGCAGACATCATACCAAAACTGCTCACCAACATCACTGAAAGGCTGTCATGACCAAGAGAAGTGTAGATGTCACTCCAGTCTTCCAAAAGGACAAGAATGAGAACTACAGGACAGCAGGTCTCACCTCAATCCCTGGAAACACGATGGAGCACCTCATTTTTGAGACCATCTCTAGCCACATGGAGGGCAAAAAGGTGATCAGGAATAGTCATCATGGATTCACAAAAGGTAAACAATGCTTGACCAAACTGACCGCCTTCTATGATGAAATAGGTACCTGGACGAGTGAGGGGACAGTGGTGGATACTGTGTACCTTCAACTTCAACCAAGCTTTTGACACTGTCTCTCACAATACCCTCACAGGCAAACTCAGGAGTTGTGGACTGCATGAGTGAACAGTGAGGTGGATTGAGAACTGGCTGAATGGCAGATCCCAGAGGGTCATAATCAGTGGCATGAGGCCTAGTTGGAAGCCTGTCACAAGTAATATCCCCAAGGTTCGATACTGGTTCCAGTATTGTTTAATTTATTCATCAATGACTTGGGTGAAAGGATTGAGTGTCTCTTCAGGAGGCTCACTGATGTCACAACGCTGGGAGAAGTGGTCAATAACCCAGAGTGCTCAGCACTTCAGAAGGACCTCATTGGGTTAGAGAGACGGGCAGAGCAGAACCATCTGAAACACAAAAAAGGCAAAGACAGAATGCTGCACCTGGGGTAGAAGAACCCCTTGCACCAATACACTCTGGGGGCTGACCTACTGGAGAGCAGCTCTGCGGAGCAGGAACTGGGGGTCCTGGTGGACAACAAGTTGTCCATGAGCCAGCAGTGTATCTTTGTGGCCAAGAAGACCAATGGTTTCCTGGAATGCATTAGGAAAAGCATTGTCAGCAAGCTGAGGAATGTGATCTTGCCCCTCAATACTGGTGAGGCTTGAGTACTGTGCCCAGTTCTGGGCTCCTCAGTACAAGAGAGACATGGAGCTCCTGGAACAGGTCCAGCAGAGACTGACAAAGATGATTGTGGGACTGGAGCATCTTTCTTATGGGGAAAGGCTGAGGCAGTTGGGTCTGTTCAGCCTCAAGCACAGATGACTGAAAGGGGACCATATCAATATCTACAAGTGTCTGAAGGGAG
>VYZS01081057.1:0-48489 GCA_013400695.1 Neodrepanis coruscans | reverse complement strand
ACACCTGCCTGCCCACGGGAAGTTATGAGTGAATTCCTAGTTTTGCTTTGCTTGTGCTCATGGCTTTTGCTTTCCTTACTAAACTGCCTTTACCTCAACCCACAAGCTTCCTCCCTTTTATCCTTACAATTCTCTCCCCCATCTCACCAGGGAGGAGCCAGCAAGTGGCTGCAGAAGGCTTGGTTGCTGGCTGAGGTTAAATCCCTAAGTTTCCCAGCCCCTTCACAATCTGTGAGCAAGAACAAGCTCTCCTGGCAAGCAACAAGGCTCATCCAAAATCTCTTCTCAAGGATGGCTTTCCAGTGTGTTTGTTTTAACAAGATGATACAAAATACATCATAGTAGTGTTAAGCCAGGAATGACACTGACTTGACCCCACAATTCAAGCCACAAATGACATTCTCAGAACCCTACAATTCCAGAAAGACACAGACTGGACAAGGTCCAAAGGAGGGTCACAAAGTGGGCTGTAGAACCTGCCCTGTGAAGAAAGGCTGAAGGAGTTAGGTCCTTTCTCCCTGGAGAAGAGAAAGATGGAGGGGAGTCCTCATCACAATATTCCAGTATTTAAAGTAAGCTACAGAGAGGGCAGAGGTTCTCTATTCACAAATAGCCACATGAAGAAGACAAGGGGCAACAGGTACAATATGCACTGAGATGTTTTACCTTAAGAACAAAATTTTTTACAGTGACAACAATCATTCACTGAACAACCTCTCCAGGGATGTGGCAGACTCCCCATCACTGGAGGTTTTCAGATCTGACTGGACACTGCCCTAAATAATCTCATCTAAGTTGCCCCCTTCCCTTAAAAGGTTAGACCAGATGATCTCCTGAAGTCCCTTCCAACCTGGGCTATCCTATGATTCTTTGATTTTTTTTTTTACTTTCTACTTATTTTTCTGAGCATTCCCTCATTTTTGTAAAGAGAAGGTTCTTTGAGGTTCAAATCTTGGACATGAGCATTTCCTGGTCCCAAATACCCTGGCATAGCAGGGACCCAGCCGAATCACTTTCCACTTACCCCACTGATTGTCACAGGCTTAGACTAAGGGAATGGCCATCGATCTCTAGCATGGCCACTGCCAAGGGACTTGCTTAAGCAGGAGGTAGAATGCTCAAAGTGGCACCAGTGAAGCATCCACCTGTCCCAGTGGGGCATCTGTCTATCCCTGTGGGGCAGGAAGCCCACAAACACAGGGACTTGCAGCACTCTGCTCTTCAAGAAACACAATCGGCCATGAATGATCCAGATTTATTAATCCTGACTGCTCGGTTTGCGCTCAGCTAACTGCATGCTCACTTGCATACATTACACAGGGAAGTTGCTTTGCTCCCCTCCTTATATAAAGGTCATCACTAACCCCATGCAACTGCATGGAGCAAGGCAGCAGGAGGCTAACGGGGGGATAGGACCCAGCTTGCCCTTTCCACAGGCACAAAGATATTATTTCTTCTCACACAGAGGAGAGAAAAGAGGCATTTCTGCGAAATGTTAATGGATTCATCACTTCACCATTCATATTATGCATGAATGTGTATGGCAGTTATCTATATTTAGAGAGCATGAGGGAAAGATTGCTCGGTTTAGTAGATCTCAGCCAAATATGTTTGTGAAAACAAGCATGGTACACTGGTCTGGAAATAGTGCTTATGCTGACACAGACACAAGAAAAATCTCAAGAACCCTAATTTCAAAAATTATTGTCCTATTCTGGTGGTGCATAGGATTAAAGACACTCTTCATTGCTTCTACACACACACAGTCCTGCCTCAAAATTTGAAATCCTATATGAAACAAGCAAGTTTTGACCCTGAGCTTGTTTTATAAATAAAAAGTAGACTGGGGAGAAATAAAGAAAATCTCCACACCCAAAGAGAATGAGAAGCTTCAAGCATTACAGGCAACCTGAACAGCCAACAAATACCAGCTTGGCCTCAGCACTCACTAAACAAAAATCAAAAGAAATAAACTGTTAGTAAAATTGTATGCTTGTATTCTGCATTTCAAATCTGTAGGTACCCTTGAGTCATGGCTTCCAATTTTCCAAGATAGAGAACAAAGATGTATTTTTTCTATAATAAGAGTAGAAATTCTCCCCTCAACACTTTGGTTGTCGTGGCAAAGCAATATTCTACTGAAATCAGGACTGGTAAATGCCAGCATCTGACAAACTGCTCAGTTTCTGATCTCTGTTACATCACAGTCGAAATCAATTAGCTTCAATCTAGCCAGAAACTACTGTACTTTGTTGTACCCATATTGATGTTTTATCATCATAAAATGATGTCATCATGTTTTATGATGTCAAAAATGATGTAACAATGTTTTATGTTTATTCACAGTAGGTTTTAAGAAAATGTCAGCTATAACTGGCATAGAAAACCAGTTTCTGTGTAACACAGAAAATAGTTGCCAAAAGATTGGTGCTTGGCGCACAGCCACAATCCAGATCGTGGGCAATATGACACCACTCACAAGTTTAGTGAAGCCTCACAAGTCATTTGGTGCATGGTACAAGACTTTTTTCTTTCCTCCCCCCTTGCTGCCACTGAAGCCTCCCAAATTCCAGCTCCTCTCTCTGAAGGGAAAAGCTTTGCTACACCCAGCTCTTATGGGGTACAAGGTGCCCATCTGATGCTCAGGCACTTGTTCCTTCCCCAAACCTCCTCATTCCTCTACAATGCTCACCAAAAGAGCAATTTTCATCCCTGTAACTGATTCCTGGTGCCAGACCAGTGGTGCCCAGCAGTCACAAGCAGGCAACCAATTGAGGGCAATCTAGGATGAAGACCACGACCCCTTCAAGAACACGTTCCTGGGGAACAGCTTTCAACCCATATCTAGTTCAAATGTCCTAAACCACAAACCACAGCTGCTGCCCTGTGATTTGTGACTGCCACTGCCAAGGAGAACCTACCTCTGCAGGTGCCTGCAGGCAGCTGTCAGCTGTGCTGTGACCTCTCCTCTCCCACTCTCAAAGCCAGCCCAGCCCCTTTAGCCCCAGCATGCCAGGATGAAGCCCAGTCCACAGACAACACATCTTCAATTGCCATATACTCAGTGTGTCCTATAGCCAGCTCTGTAAGACATGACCACATTTCTGGCCCACTTCAGCCCTTGCAAATTAGGCAGCTGCTCCAGGCCTTTCCTTCTGCATCAATGCCGACACTACTACATCTAAGTGACTGCCTGACACCAATTCATTTGTTTTATTTTGCTTTTTATTTTAGATAAGCATGCGTTACACCACACAGAAGCAGACATGTCATCCTGGAGGTTAATGCAATACAATTCACTTGAAGATTCAGAACTATTTAAATCAATCAGTCGCGAAGATGAACACCAGACAGTCAGCCAGGACTCAGAGACAGAGTAGCAACACTTAAATATGGTGTGGTTTCAGTTTGGTTTTGAAAAGGATCTAAAGCAAAACCTCACAGGAAGCTCATTGCTGTGACATTAGAGGAAAGCCAATAACAGCATTCTCAAGAAACAAATTTACAAAAACAGTCAGAGACGATGGTTTTCTTACAGCTAATCTGTACTACAACTCTCATCTTCAGTAAAACGCCAAAAATGCCCATTGCACAACGACAGTTTTCTGCTATTTATAGGCAACAGCTCAAGGCAGAGCCCAGATAATGACTTTCTGCATCACACCCCACTGCCCACCCAGGTACTGCACTGTGGCTGCCTGTGGCACAGCCCATGCTGCCGCATGCACAACCCCTCCTCTGCCACCGAAAAGTCACACAGCCAAACAAAACCACAGAGCTGTCTTCCAACAAGTCCTCTTTCAATTTGTATGCTACTGACTGAGTGGTTTGAAAGAGACTGAGGTATTTCAAATACCATCCATAGCAATCATCTGAAATTGAAAAGTAAGTAAAGCAGCTTTGCACTTTCCTATAAACTTTTGCCACAGTTTGTAAGGGAAGTCCAAAAATGACAGAACAAAAATTACATCATTTCCAAGCCCACATCTGTTCTTCTGTCTCATAACCAAGCCAAAAAGCAGTACAACTTATTCCACATTTAAAATGCATTTTCTGCTTGGTCACTGCATAAAGATCTCCAGCCAACAAAGGAAGATAATTAAGAGAAATAACAAAAGGATAATCAAAGCACTCCAGGGTCCCAGAAGCTGCACAAAGGCTGTGCCATGAATTGCCCAGAATGGACGCGTCAATCCAGAGGGTAAGAAGTACCCTCTGTCGAGGCTGGACACCCCTTCATGAGTGTCCTGGGCCACGAACCTTACTCCTAAGCATTGGCCCGGTCTTGAGAGCAGAGACTGCCATATCCCAGCCACACAGCCAAGTCACCCTCCCAAGGCTAGGAGGAAGATTTGAAGTTCCTTTGGCACATGAAAAAATAACTCATGCATCCCACTTCTTGGTTTAGGTATATAAATTGGACTTCCAACAATCAGAGGGATGCTCTTGGTACATTCAGCAGCTCTCCTTCAGCAGTGCTAGTACTTCTTTGCAGCAGAGACTCGGGCAGTCGCTGGTCATCAATTTGCATCAGCAGCTCCTTAGTCAATGCACGAGTTCTCTAGGTCGCTTCTGAGGGGGCCAATGGTCACTTCTGATATGGCTCACTCATCCTCACACCCCACAATTCTGTTTGGGAACCTTGCATCCACTGTCAGGGCTCCCAAGCCCTGCAAGGACTGAAAAAGCATCACTTATATTATTTTCAAAGGAGCAGAACAACATCCTGCAGGACAGAAATCCAACGCACATAATGCACACCAGATGTGAGTGAGCAGCACCTCTCATTTCCTATTTCCCACATGAAAGCCAGGAGAAGCTGCACCCCTGTGCCTGGCAGGATTCACCAGACTGAACTCCCCCTCCACATCTCATCACCCTGAGGAAAGAAATCTCCATACCAGTATCAGTTTCAGGATCCACTCTGTGCTATTCCCTTGCTCAAGAAAAGCTCCTGGAGTCTCCCATCCTGGGTACTGTCATTTCACTCTTCAGAAAGTGCATCATCCAAGAAAGCACTAGAAGACTAATGAGAATAGGCAATGGAGGCAGCAAAACCCCATCTCTCCCAAGGGATTGTGCTAACTCATCCAAATTTAACTGCCTACAAGGGGGAACACTTTCCATGAAACCTCAGTCTTACGGGCTTATTTTCCTATATGCTTCCCCTCAGCAAAAACCAAAGCAGAGGAGAGAAGCAAAGCAAATGTGCCCTGAAAGCGGCTTCAAAACCTGGCGTGAGATCAGATGGATAGAGGAAAGAGCAGAGCCAAGTCTGCCTGCCTTGGAGATTCCCTTAGACGCCCGCACTTTTCCACCCTCCCGATGGAAATTAAGAGTGCGAGCGTGTGAGGGCAAACAGTGCCTGTCAGCACTCTTTCATCTCTCTCGGATGGTTACATGTTTTATAACCTTAGAACCACCTGCTGCTTTTTCCCCCATCCCAGGCTCACCCCAGAGGAGAGGCAGGATGCAGGCAGAGTATTACCGTCACACCTCCAGGCACCGAGCAGTTATCTGAGCAGTTATCTGGGCATTAACCCTACGGAGGAAGGGATGCATATTCCTTAGGCAGCCTCGCTAGGCTTTGCACAAATATGTGCATTTTTAAGGTCCCTGTGTATTATAAGCTATACATTTGCCTTTGCAGCTATAGCACTTAATCAACAATATGCAGCCAGCCTAAATTTATTCAAAGAATTGAACCAGTAATTGAAACTTCTGCTTTGATCAAAGTGCCAGTGGCACAATGACGACTTATGTCAGCATTGCTGCTCTGAGATAAAAGGGTAAGTATTATTCAGAGCTGAAAGTAAAGGAAGAAACTCTCAGTAGAAGAGTGAAATACAAAGGCTGACATGGAGCTCGTGAGTGAGACACTTCTGCTACAGCTGCAGTGCTTGTCAGCACAACAACTGTCTGCAGACATTTTCACTACACCATAAATTCTCATTTCCAAGCAATAAAAAACCTCCAAGAAAAAAATTCATCACATAAATTCTTAGGCAAGGACTTTTTTTCTTCCACTGGGAGAAAAAAAAAATCATCAATCACCTGCAATATACAGACAAGACAGTTGCAGAGCAGGAGTTTAAGCTATGATTAACTTTGCTGTACTTAATGCCTTTAAAAACGATCATGTTACAGAAAAGCACTGGCATGATCTGTGTCACTTGGATAGTTAGGACCTTCCATTAATTAACCAGAAGTGAAATAGGACCTAGGACTGTGGATCATTCAGTCTAGTTCCTCGTTACTTCAAGCAACCATATTATAAAACTCCCTTCTTGAACTGAATAAACAACATCTTGAAGAAAGGGAATTTTTTTCAGCCCTTCTGGAGGAGGTTTCAGCATCAGTCTTGCTCAGATACACACAAATATTCTTCTTGCTTCCCACTTGCAGTCACTGACATCGCTCTTTATCTATCTATTTTTTTTGCCAGTGGTGTCCTTTAGGTTAAATAGCTTTCTCCCTGAGTCATTCCCACAAACTTGCAGTGTACAAAGGAGCCTGGGATAAGGACAGAACAAAAATAGTACAAAGACTGTACAGTACTCTCTAACTGAAAAGGCAGGCATTGAACTGTATCGTATAGATCTTCAGATTTCTAGAGCTTTTCCATTTTTTTTAACACAAGCAACAAACCATCAGCTAAGGATCCACAGTTCTTCATTTGATCTGTGTGAAGAAACCACTTGTGATAACTCTACACTGAGCAAAATCTCTGCACTACTCTTAAGTGTCCTAACTTAAAGCAAAAGGAAATTATACCTTCCCACCAGAATGTGTATTACAATTATGAGCCTTCCATTATTAAATCATGACACACAACTTATATTCAGCCAGTTTTAAAATACAAAAATTTAATAAAGGTATAATTCATAGAAGTAATAACAAGAACACTGCCTTCAGTTCTTGCTCCCAAATGGCTCAGCTGAGATTTAGAACAGAGAAAATCATGGTAATGGCCAATGGCATAGAGCCATCATCTCAAAAACCTAGAATGGTGCACATCACAGGCACCAGGACACATCCCAGGGGACAGGGCATGTCACTGGCAGGGACACTCTGTCCATCCCAGGTAGTCATCAGGCAGAGGAACAACCCCTGAGAAGTGCCTCCCTGGCTCTGTGGGATACAGGAGCCCGCCCAGTCCAGGCCCTGGAGGAGACCCGGATGCCTCCTGCCCTCCAGGCACTTCAGGGGATCAGCATGTCATATCCCAGCCCAGCAGGGACTTTATTGAAATATCTGCTCATGACACACCAACAATGAAGAGGGAGAACAGCAGAGTAATAGTTTTTTAATTACTTCAGTTATTATAAATAACTGAATTAAATAAAGACTGAATTTCACTAAAAGCACTTTAATTCATTAAACCATTCATTAAATTAAATTAACAATGTTATTTTCCAGCCTGAGACTTGATCACTGGAGTCACTGTTGTCTAAAGCACATTTATATTTGTGCTGGCCAATATTGTTAGAGCATATAATCCCAAGTATTGCTCAATTGTTTAATCCCATGCTATGTTTTCCTGAGATGTGGCATGACCCTGAAGATCACCCCACTTCTCAACAGGTGCTACCTTGACACACACTGGGCATCATTGCCTGGCTTGCACAAGAATGACATACGACAACTTCAAGATGTAGTACAGACGTGCATCAGGAAAGGCACAGCCGTACACCGTGGTGGGACACATCCGAGATAGACAAAGCCACTGACAGCCAGCATATACTGCAGGACCTCCTGCTGATCAGGGGATACACCTTACTGCATGGCAAAACTCTGCTGTCACATGTGCATTTGGAGCAATTTCACCAGCTTCTACAGATTTACTCCAGATTTACATCCATGGCAGCATCTCATCAACTGAAAAAGTCACTAGAACGACCAAAAAAGAACAGATACACTTCCTAAATGCACCACTTTAAGAGTTGCCCTAAGATTTTTTTTAATAAAGGTCATGTTGTTCTTGTTACTCTTACTTTTATTTTCTATCTAACTTCCATTGTTTCCTACTTCTGTCCTGAGTGGAAAGCAGGCTGTTCCATTTAAAAATCCAGGACACAAATGGGAACCAGATTACATCTATCCCAAAGCTGCCAAAAAGCAATTGCTGTATGAAACCAAAAATCCTCCTGGGATTTTTCTCAAATCCGCAAAATATTCCCAAGTACTAAAGTTTCCACTGGGACTATTACATTAGCAGATAGTCTGTGTGTGAAAACCCAAGTATGCAGTCGTTCTCCTAATGGTTTCCAGGACAAGGAGTCTGTGCAAGGCACACACTCCCACCTTAGCACCAAATAACATTTATACCAGATCTGGCCTTTAAAGCAGGTTACAGTGAAAAAAGAAGGCACTGTGGGCTCAGGGTTTCGTTTCCTGAAGTAAAGCTGCAATGGTCAGCAGTAACATCTCCACATGATCTTGAAATCATCGTGTGCATACAGAGTCCAGCTGTGCCTGACCCCCCTGGGCTGCTGCTGGAATCCCCACAACCCCCCTTGTGTGTCTCTTCCCTGGAAAAACACAAAGCCTTTAGCTCTGTGCTGGCATTTCCTCACAGAGGAGCTCTCACAAGGAGCACCAGAGCTGTATCTGTTCATCCACCCCTCCATCCAGGATGCTAATATATAGAGGGTTTGGTCCAGACCACTGTAGGGGGCCAGGAACCGCCCCCGTGCTTGTCCGCAATGCCGCACGTGGAAATGAAGAGTAAATGAGAGCAAACACCTACTCTGTGGATATTTGGGCTTTGGAGAGACAACACATGCCCCTTTGGGTTGAAGCTTCCCTTCCCTCCAGCACCTGAATGCCTTCCAAAAGAAGAGGGAAAACAAAGTTCCCATTGCCAAACGCTGGCAGAGAGCAAAGGGAAACAATGGACATCAGGACTGAGGACGGATATGGGGGGTTCCCCTTGGCCCCAAACAGCCTGAGGAAACTGGGGGGCCCAGCCCTAGCAATCCTGCAGGGCACATTTTAACACTATTTAACAACCTAAAACCAGCCTCCTCAAATTCACTCTCTGACATTTCCCAATAAGGTATTTATAGGACCCTTTGAAGAGCTTTTCTGGCCATTAGCAATGACTACATATATATGCAAAAATATATATTATAGATAAACATATGCAAAAATAGAAATAAATATAAATATATACGCATGGTCTATTTTTATCTATGCAGTCATACATGTCTAGATATATGTAAATATATAAAAATACATAAACATATATCTACATATACTTTTATCTCCATGCACACCTCTGAGCAGCAATGGTGCTGACAGCTAGGTGTGCTCAGGAAAAATCATGGGACTCATGTTCACAGCCACCTTTCTCTCAGGAAGCTTTTAGGCTTATTTTTATACATAAAATGACAAAATCTGAGCCCAGTGGATGGCCGAGAGGGGCCCTGCGGACAGACCCTCAGCCACCAGGTCCTGGTCTCCGGCAGCAGATGTGCATTGGTCCTGGGATCCTCACACAGCACCAGAAAAGAGAAAAAAAAACAAACCTCTTTCCATCGAAAGAGGAAAAAGACCAAGCAGTGACCTTCCTGTACTTAAAGCTATGAATCACAAAACCTGGCATGAGGATTCGGGCTAAATTCACGCGGGTTTTTTTTTCTTTCAATACTGTGGGATTTTTTTGGCTCGTTCTGGGCTTTTTTAACCGAAGTTTAGCTTTGTTCCCTGCATGGGCAGGAGGGTTAAATATAAAAAAATTCCTCTCTCACCATCCCCCTACAACAACAACGTGAGAAAACGCTCCCCTGGCGTGGGAGGCCCCTCCCGCGAGTCCCCTGTGGCCGGCGCGGCCGCCCCACGCCCCCGCGGCCCCGTCCCGGCGGCGAGGCGGGACAGAACGGGATGGTGCCCGTCCTCCCGGTGGATGCTCCGACGGCCCCTCCAGGCGGCCGGCTGGGACGGGCGGTGACAGCCCGGAGCCAGGGACCCACGGGGACGCTGCGATCGCTGCTGCGGAAAGGGCAGCGGCCGCTCCGAGCGCCGCTGGAAACATTCCCCACTGTCTCGGCCGGCGCTTCGCTCTTTCCCGGGGGCGCCGGGTAGGCGAACCCTCGGTGCGTCCCTCTTTCAGGATATCCTGCAGACAACCCCACTCTGACCGGCGCTGCTCGGGGCTCGTCCCGGCTCGCCCTGCGCTGCTCTGCCTTCTCAGAGCGGGGAGAATTCCCGGGAGCGCCCAGTGAGGACTCCGGGAGCGCAGGAAGAGAAGCAGCGGCGGCNTCAGCTAAGGGGCGGGTCCAGGGGCGGTCCGGTCACCTCCCGGCGGGGGGCGGCCGCTCACAACCGGCGAGTCAGGGGCTTCATCCGCTGTCCCTCCGGTCCGGGGTGTGGGGTCAGTGCGCCCGGAGGGAGCTCCAGCTAAGGGCTCTGCTGCACCCTCGCAGCCCCAGACGGAGCCACTGAAGACATCTGGGTGCGCCCGGGGTGAGCCTCATGCCTGGGAATGGCGGGGATCCTAAATCCCGTCCTAGGTACTGGCATAGGCTCTCTAATCTCTCGCGGGACAGTTGAGGGAGGTTACCCCGGGTCCCAAACCCATTCTCGTCGTCTCCCAGGGCTTCAGCTGTTCCCTGTGCCTGGAGGAGCTGGTGGCTAGCTGGGGAGTGACTGAGCCATTTATATCACTGAGGCAGTTCCCCGTTCCTGAACGCAGCCCCTTCCCGTGCTGCCCACCCGCTCTATCACACACGTTCACATCAGGAGCGGGTGCACATCTCCTTTGATGTCACAGGGTTTACAGCTGATGCCGACCGCAAGCACTCTGCTAATGAGAACACAGGATATTTTGCAGCTCAGGATGTCTCTGTAGTTTGGTACACCAGCAACACGGGATGACTGTTCATAAGGGCTGGAGCGAGGCACTGCTTCGTCTCCCCAGACCATTCCAGCCCTGCTGCCAAGGGTCTGATGCAGGGGACATGGCAGGAGACCTCTTCGGGAGTTCGCACTGCAATTCATTTCCCATCCCTGCAGCTGTGTGGGCACAGACTAGGTTAGGCAGTCCTGCTGCACCCTTTTCCCAGCACTGACCCACAGGGTAGGCATTTTTTCGGACAGTTGGAGCTGCCAGGACACTGCTTGGGTTTACCCCATGTCAATGCTTCAACCTCCTTTAGTCCAGAAAGCTGCCCAGTGCTGCTAGGATTATCCATTCAATTTGTATTCCTTTCTCCCAGGGATTGATGGTGGTTTCTACCTCCGAAATATTGTGCCAAAAGGATAAAAGCAGTTAGAAAGAAATGCAGCAACAGGCTGAAGACGACCACACCAAGTACCACTACAGCTCTGTGAAGAGATACAGCAAGACAGGAGCTGGCCCAGTGGCATCACCACAGGGCTGGAGTGATGCAGAGGGGACTCCTGACAGCTCCAGGCACTGGGAGACCCTTCTGAATTAAAGCAGTCTGAGGCATTGCTATTTTTTACCTGTCTTTGCTCAGAGTTTGGGTTTTGCTTAGGCACAAGACATGGGGAAGCTACAGCATATAGGAAACAGGTAAAGGAGGAAAAAGTATTTGTGGTGCATCTCTCATGGCAGTTACCCCAGAACGATGATTCTGGTGTGAGCTGAATATCCTCAGAGGTGCCCTTCCATACATGTGAATGAGGTGCCAGACAGGCTGTCCCTGTGACTATCTCTCTGAAGCTTTGAAGCTTTGAGGCATTTATTATGTGTCCCCCTGAGGTCACCTAATACAGACTGGGGTTATGCTCAAGCAGGGGAGCAGGGGTCTGCAAATATGCTGCTCCTTGACCTCTTGAGGGGAAAAACTACAGGCTAGTGCTTAGAGTACCAGACTTGGATGAGAGAGGGATGTTCATTTCCCTTGTCACCTGCAAATACTCTGAGTACTTGGGAGCAAATTAAGCCCAAATTTAGGTTTTTGAATACCTAAATCTTCTGCAAAGTCATGGAGAACCTTGATGATAGTCACCTCGGTCCTCTGGAGGAATTTGCCTTGGATTTTTGAGATTGTATAGCTGATCTTTCCTACCTCCCCCAGAGATAGATGTTGGCTTTGCTTATAGACATAAGCGAACCATGAACCAGCTCAGCTGTAAGTGAAGGTGAAATTTTGCCCGTGGCTTGTCAGATGCCTCTTCACAGAGGTGGATGAAATGGGAAGAGGACATGGGTGTCTAAGCCCAGTTTAAAGTGGCAATTCAAACACTACTATTTGTCATGTTCCAACTTTATCTTTTGGTTGGGAAAAATGGGACACATTATTTTGGCTATTCCTGCACCTTCTCAGACACCTGCCAGTTGGGGACCTCTCAGTAGTTACTACTGACAGACCTGGTGCTGGATCTCTGAGGTTCTGCAAAAGGGATGTGGTCATCCCAAACCATGAGCACACCCGGGTATTGATGCTCGTTAGATTTGCAGCCAACCATGCGTGTAATCCCACAGATTCCTAATGCTGCAAGCAAACAAATAATTGTCCTGCTCTGCCTGACGCTGCAGCAACCCCAAATGCCTGCACACAATTCCACTTCTTGCTGTCGCTGCTGCTTTTAATGATGGCTGCTGGGCAGTCAGAGAGTTACAGCCCCATTAACACCACTGCTGGAGATGGCACAAATAACTACTCTGTGATGCTGAGACCACAGCAAGAACTGAATCATGAAATACAGTGCATAGAAACTTTCATCCAGGTAAATTTAGTAAATAAAAGCCACAAAGCCTTTGACATGAAAGTTGCCCTTACTGTTACCTCAGGTGGAACCTCTCCTTGATAGTCAAGGCAGGCTTCACCTGCCTCACAGCGACACATCTCCCCATCCTCACTATCCCCAGAGCATCTCTAACTACTGAGCAGAAGCAGATCCTCTTGCAGCGCTGGAACAGCACTTTATAAACCACATCTGCAGAAGGCTTTTAAGTAATCTTGCAACTTGGCAGCCAGTGAATTCAGCAGTCCGGGGAGCCCCAGAGAAACCCATCCTGCTAAATTATTAGCCACTGTTAAGATTTCTACAACAACTATGCATATTTATCAGATCACTTCTGATACACACTTCACAGGCAGCATTGTATTTGAAGGCTGTAGAAGTATCTCTGCACATCTGTTTTTCCAGTTCTGCCAAAGAGCTTTCATTTTTCTCTAATAACTTGACTTCTTTGGTTTCTGACAGAAGACAGCTAAGCAGAACACTCACTCTCTGGATTCACTCCCATATGAGATGAGGTCAGGACAACAAAGAAAAAGAAACAGCTGGATGGCTATGAAGCAGTGGGAACAAACAGGGCAGGGACCAGGGCTTTCTCTTTCCTTCCCTTTTTATTTATCCAATGGGATCTTGTTTCTGGGTGTATTTATTCCCCAGGCAGTCAGTATCACCAAAGCAGTGCTTCCTGCAAGCTGCTGTTGTGAGGAACCTCCTCCAGCAGGCTCACCATGACCAGGGTGCACATATAAATAGCACAGCCAGCTAATCCCTCCTCTGGTCGGCTGTCGGGAAACGTGAGGCGCAGGTCCTAGGGGCTTCCACTGAGATATTGCATCTCCTACACAATTTTTGTTTCGATTTTGGCGGAGTGAGCACACCCCCCACTCCCACTTTATTTTTCCATTTCATCACATGCTCATTACTCTACCCAAGGCTTTCTGGGCTGGGGTCTTTCACTTTGCATTTTTCAATCAGTCTTCTTTCTTTTTTTCTGATATTCAGTTAAATCATCTTAAAACAGCAAGCAAAAAAACTGCTAGTGTGGTGGGAAGGAGGTGGAAAAGAGGTGAGGGATGAGGGAATGGAAGACAGAGAGAAAACATGCCAAGCACGGGAGAAAGATAGAAAAACAGTCTGCACATGTTCCCCTGTTGGGAGAATTTTTTTCTCCCTGACCTCACTTTCTCCACAGCCAGAAATTCCACCTCAGGATTTGCCAAGGAGACAATGCAGCATTTCTCTGCTGGGCCACAAAGCAAGTGTGAAATGTTCTGTTTTAATCATTTACAGAAAAAAAGGAACACATCAGTCACCATCTGATTCATATCTTCTGAAATCGAGCAGCCAAAGCTGTGGGAATGGAAAGATATATGAAGAAAGGAAAGCAGGAGAAGTGTAAGTTTGTTTTGGTTTTTTTTTTTTCTTATGGTTGGCCACTGTGGACCTAAGGAAAGATAAGAAGGACTACATGGGATTATTGTAAAGTTTAAGAGCTCNTGGGGTCGTGGGGGGGGGGAGGAGGAGAGGCAGCGGGGCCCGCCGAGCTGGAGGCTCGGCCCTAACGGTGGGGCGGGGAAGAACGGACTCGGCCCCACTCCCGCACCGCGTGGGGTTTCCACGCAGCCCGGGGGCAGCGGGGCGTGCTGGGTCCAGGAACCGGCTAAAGGCTACCCAGGCCTTCCCGCATCCTCCCGGGGAAGCGGCGGGGCACGGCACCTCGCACGGGTGGGTATGAGAAGGGACACCCCGCACCGGCACTACCGCACACGCTCTCCGGCACACACGTGGGACACGGGCACACNGTTTTTTTTTTTTCTTATGGTTGGCCACTGTGGACCTAAGGAAAGATAAGAAGGACTACATGGGATTATTGTAAAGTTTAAGAGCTCCTAGTGTCCTCTGTCTGACATGCCCTCTCTGGTAGATGACTGCAGAGGAAGTACAAGGAACATTACATTTGCTCTAGTGTATGATCCCATTTCCTTTCCTGAGCCAGAGGCTTTAGCCACATCATCAAATTTGAGAGCCCTTCATAGACCTTTCTTCTATGATGTTTTCTAATCACCTTTTGAGCCCATTCATACTTTTGGCACCACTTGGATATCGATGTGGCAGTGAGCTGCACAGTGGAATTGTGCACTCTGTGAAGACATACTTCCTTTGGGTTATTTCAAGCCTTTCCTTATTTCACAGAATCTCAGGCTGGGTTCAGGTCAGAAGAAGCCTCTGGAGATCATCTGGTCTAATTTCCATGCTCCAAGAGCCCGTTTCGCAGGACCATGTCCAGACAGCTTTGAAACATCTCCAAGAACAGAGAGTCCATAACTTCCCTGGGCAACCTGTGCCAGTGCTTGGTCACTCTCACAGTAAAAAAGGTGTTACCTGATGTTCAGAGAGCATGTCCTGTGTTTCCGTTTGTGCCTATTGCCCCTGGTCCCGTTTACAACCTCCCTGCAGGTATTTATAGACATTGATGAGATTCCCCAGAGCCATCCCTTCTCTATGCTTATGAGACCCAGCTCTCTCAGCCTTTTCCAACTGGAGAGGTGCCTCAGTCCCTTCACCATCCTTGTGGCCCTTTGCAAGACTTTCTCCACTTCGTCCATTAGTTAGTCCTATGCCATACACAGTTTTTGTACTTCTACTTTATCTCCCTTCAAGCTTCTCTTTTCCACATCATCCAGTTGTAGGTTACTCAGTGCCTGCTTTTGTAGAAGCTGCTCTCTCCCTCAGTCCCCTTTATTTCTATTGCCTGGTACTTCTCCATGGAACCTCAGAAATGTACTCACTGGTCAAGGTACAGGTGAGCCATGCATTGACTTACACAGCAGCAGCCCACAGAGAGTTTTCCAAAGGTTAGGCATGGCAAGCAAGATACAAAGAGAAAGAAAAGTTAGGAAGTGATTTCCCAATCGTTGTTAATTCCATCACTGGACGCTTTGGAATTACCAAAATTTTTGCAAACATGTAGAAAAAGAGAGTGTGAGTGACATCCAGCACAGATTCAGCAAGAGCACAGATTCATCAATAACACAGATGATTAGAGTCATCTGTTCTTCTGCAATGAGGTAGTAAACCTTGCAGATGAGCAAGAAGGTGCAAATGCTCTATGTGTTGATGTGTAAATAAGGCTTGTGGTATTATATCATATGGTATCACTATAAGCAAGAGAGAAATGCCTAGACTACAATAAAATACAATAAAAAGATGTATGCATGACTGGTCAAAACTTTTCCTAGTTACTTGTGGTATGATGTGACAGAAAAAAACCTCTCATGAATATGATTCTGATCAGCATTTCCACAAATGACACAAGATCCAACAGCTTTTTACACTTGCGGATCACAGCAGTTTGGGACAACCTGACAGAAAGCTCGACACAGGACTAGAGATCAAGGAAGACATGAGGAGCAGTAAAAGGGATACAATTCATTGATCCTCCATTGGATCCCCCTTCAGCCCCTGCAGAGTGGGAAAGAAACTCTCAGTCTGACCTGCAGAAGGCCTTTTCCCTGCTTTTGCGTGCCTTGGGCTTAAATTACAGAAATCTAATTAGACACTGAGGAAACACTTCCAGTGCAGTAAAGCACTGGAGCAGATTGCCTGGGAAGGCTGCTAGGACGGGTTGGTCTTCCACACAAGGTGATGGATGAACAGGAGGCATTAGTCCTTCTGTCAGGCAGCAGAGGGGTGTAGCCGTCTTCCTGAAGTCTTGCTCAGACCTGCCTTTCTGTGATTTTTATCCTGATGATGCTTTGTTACAATATTGATATTTTGTCTCAGGATGTTTTTATTATAATACTGTTTCATTCTCTGCTAATAACTCCTGCTGCTCAAATGACTCATTTGACCAGGGCTGAATATTTTTGACCTGGTAATCTCTAGTTGCACAATCATCAGCTTACATCCAAGCTGCTACTAGGATGGTCTTGTCCTCTGCCCCTCCAACATGTGCTTGCTCTGGAACCACAAAGCAGACAGCTCTGCCTGACTTGGGTCAGGAGACTGATCCAGCTTAAAACCCACCAGTCAGGAGAGAGGCAAGAGGAGAGATCAGTTTTCCATTACTTGTTCTGCTATCTCATATCCTTTGTCTGTCTTGTCTACCTTGGATGGAGCAATCACATCTTGTGCTATGTTTGGAAAGCATAGTGGAAATGTAAGGTGATACAAGCACTAGTTTGAATAATTTTTTCCAGACTGAGGGATATCTAAACTGCTGTGCAGAAGAAAGCAGTGTCTGAGGAGCTCCTCCTGCCCCTCAGATGGAAGCAGGGTTGTGTAGAAGCCCTGAGAGATGCCAATCACCACTTCAGGAGGCAATGGATCATACTGGATGGCACAGACTCTTTCCCTGTTAACACGAGGAGGATGCCAGCAAGCCAGCTGTCCCATGTGTCAGTCCTGATCCCTGCCCCTCCAGGGTCCTGCTCCTTGATCAGGGGTCACCTCATTTTGTACATCTAAATCATCTGTCTAGCTGCTTCTGCATGTATTATCTACTCAACTAAAATCAACCAAATATTGTTATTTGAGACACAGAGCTTCTTCTTTGTCTCTAAATTTGTTTGCTAAGACTTGGAGGATTTGCTGAGGTTAGGAGAAATGGGTACATATCACCGAGGAAAGGCACTGTTCAAGGGACAAGACAAAGATCAAGAGAAAAAAAAAAAAGAGCTGTGTAAGTTCTGTCACAGAAAATGCATTTTAAAGTTACTTGGCTTCATTTAACCACAATTGGGTAATGAATGAGGCAGCCAAGGGAAGGCTCTTGGCTCTATTTCCATTCCCTGTTAAGACACTCCTCTGGGTGAATGCATGTCAAAGCAGTCTCTGTCCTGACACGAAGTGGAGGGAACTCAAATAGACTCCTTCAAAATATGATCAAGTGTATGGAACTGTCAGTGAGAACAATCCCTGGATGTGCCACCCATTCTAGCACCACCAAGGCATCATCAGTTTTCAAGCATTTTTGTATTTATAGGAATTTTTTCAAGAACCTGTCTCCAAGCAGAAGAAATATACATTGGAGATAGTTATACATGTTAAAAATCATTCTCTATGCTCCTGCAGCTTTACAGTCCCATCCCAAATTTCTACCAGTGCCATATGTGGTAAGCATTCCAGTGGGGGCATGTGGATCTTCTTTACTAGGATCAAAGCAGATTTCAAGAGTGGCAGGGAAGTCACAGAATCACAGATGCGTTGAAGTTAGCAGGGACCTCTGGAGTTCATCTGGTTCAACCCCCTGCTAAAGCAGGGCTGCCTAGAGCCCAGTTCCCCGGTCTATGTGGAATATCTCGAAGTACGGAGAATTCATTGCCCTGAAAGTGAAGAGGAGGGTGTTTTTTTCTTGGGAGGAAGGGCCAGTGCTCAGCCATGTTGAAGTGGAATCGGCCAGAGTGGTCCCACCAAAGAGCAAGGCAGGGTGCCTGATTCTGAGACTATAATTTCTCTCAGCACATCTAATTCACATGGGAAAGTGTGAATGCTCCATCTCCAGCCTTCACCAATTTTCTCAGGAGGGGTTGAGGACTTATCTGGTTCTGGGCTCCTCAGTGCAAGAGAGATATAAAGCTCCTGGAGCAGGTCCAGTGGAGGGCTATAAAGAGGATTAAGGATCTTAGGCATCTCTCTTACAAGGATTGGCTGAAGGAACTGGGCCTACTTAGCCTCAAGAAGAGATGCCTGAGGGGGGAGCTCATCAGTGTCTATAAGTATCAAAAGGGAGGGTGTCAAGGGGATGGAGCCAGGGTCTTTTTGGTGGTGCCAGGCAACAGGACAAGAGGCCAGGGACAGAAACAAATGCACAGGAAGTTCCACCTGAACATGAGGAAGATCTTCTTTACCTTATTGGTGACAGAGAACTGGAATGGATTGCCCAGAGAATTAGTGGAATCTCCCTTACTGGAGATATTCCATACCATCTGAATGCAATCCTGTGCAATTGATTGTGCTTAAGCAGGGAAGTTGCACCAGACTACCCCACTGTGGTCCCTTCCCACCTTACCCATTTTGTGATTATGTGATTTTCCCCTTTCCTTGCATCACAGACTTCCAGGGCTGGGTGGCCAGAAGCTCTTCTTCAGAAGCTTCCCATCCCACAGCTCGAGTCCTCACCCACACCTCCTTTGAGCACCTCTAACATATCCTCAGAAACACATCTCTTTTGACTTTAGCCCTGGGATTAAGGAAAGATCACTCCCAGATGGGGTTTTACAATGGATTCAGCCTCTGAAACCTTCAGCTTCCTTTGCCCATTTGAGGCTGTTTTCTCCCCAAGTGTCTTACTCCTCACTCTTGCTTTACACACTTCCACGTCTGCCTCCCAGAGGGAAAAAAATCCCTCATCATTTTGCAAGGTGCCAGATTGTCACAGAAACTCCAGTGCCAGCCATGGGCTAAGCCTCAAACCCTCAGACAAGCAGCAGCAGCCTCTAATAGTCTCTGCACCAGAAAGGTGACAGCTTCTTTCCCAGGAAAAAAAGCCCTGCATCAATTTAACACAGAAAGGTATTAAACACATCCTAGCATCGAGCTATTCCATCCATCTGATGGATGGTATTCAAAAGCAAGACAGAAAGGAGGCACCAGTGCTGATAAATTTATGCAGCAAAAAGCGTTCAGCAGCTTCCCTGTTTAAATCATCTCCTAATTACTCAACATAGGAAAAACAGGGAAAGGAAAATGTATCACGCATGGACTTACCCCGCTGATCCAGAGCAAAGAGGACTGGGGCACCTTCAGAGAGTTCATTGTCTGAGGGAAAAAGAACAAATGCTTGGAAAGGTCAGCTGAAGAGGTAGATGGGGAAAGCTGGGGTGACACCACTGTTTTAATCACACTGCAGCTAAGCCTCCACTCAGCCTCCTTCCAGTTCACCCTGACAGCTTTCATGTATGTGTTGTGGGTTTTCTTTTAATTCAGCTGTTATTGAAAAACCTCAGAATCAGCTAGAGACAGAACCCTTATCTCCCTTCCATCACCACTTAAGAGTAAGATCACTGCTGACCCACCACTACCCTTACTGGGATCCCCAGCAGTGCTGCCCTTTTTGGCCACTTCACAATTGTCTCCTCCCTTTCTTCAGTTCATCTGGGCCCAGAGCATGGCCAGGAGCATCCTGTCCACAGCAGTTTCCTGCATGCTACAGTCTCCTCCAACCAGAGCAGCTGGGGTAGGTTTAACAAGTAGGAAGAGGAAAGTGCCCTGGCCAGAATTTTTCAGATGCTGAGCAAACCCTTGAGTCATCTGATAACAGCACTCAGTGCCTGTGGCTGGTTAGATCATGGGCTCTGGAAATCCCTGAGCTGGTGGCGTTTCTCACCAAAAGCTTGTAGGAAATTATCAGGGATCCCAAGACTAACCCCATAATGAGCCCACCCATTATTGTCTGCTCTCAGCTGCAGAGCACAGCACACATGGATTCCTCACTGCCAGAAAGGTCTGCACAGCAACATGTAGCCAAGTGTTGAATGCCATTTGTGCCTTGGAATTGGTGGGGGTTTTGTTATTTTCAAACATTTCTGTCAAAGTCAAAAATTCTGCTAAATTGCAAAAACTCAGTATAAAATAATTTAAAAAAAAGATAAAATTGCAGAAGGTAGGTTTCTTTCTGTTGATTTTTGTGAGGTTTGGTTGTTTGGGTTTTTTCCTCCTTTATAGTTCATGGCATTTTTTCACTGCATGGGTCAGACTTAAAAACCTTTTGATCTGTGAGCCGCTGTGTTCCTAGGGGTTTCAGGAGGATGTTTCAGAAGGACAGGTACATGATGCCATACAGCAGTCCATAACCTGTGCAATTTCTAAGAGATCTTGTCCCATGCTATAAAATACTCTTAGGCCTACCAGTTAGAAAAAGTTGTGAGCCACTGGTTTAGGACAGTAACAGGCTGCATCCAAAATGAAAAGCCAATGTATATTCACATTCAACTGTTTTGTTTCTGCCATCCTCTGTCTTCACATACACAAGCACAGTGTAATCCTGAACTCAATAGCCATTTGATCACTACAGCTATAAACAGCAACACAGGCCATACACATAGGAGAAATTTTTAAGACAAAACAGAAGCAGAGATTGTTCCACTGGGGAAAAAGGGTGGACTGCAGCAAGCTCCCTGTGCTGGTCCCTTGGAGCTACACTGGGCTGGGTACCTATAGAGGCAGAAGTTATGCCATCATAAGGTTGCTGCCCAGTGGTGCTTGTCTGGAGATATTAAACCTAGGGCTCAAAAGCATAAATATACTTATGGGTTCAAAAACATAAAGCTACTTACCTAATTCAGTTCTCATGGAAAAGGAGGTGATGCTGCATCTTGGATTGTCCCTTTCCCCCAGCATCTGGGCTATCAGCAGGAAACCAAGGGAAACAGATGGAGATAAGCGAGCACTTTACCAAAGCAAAGTGTTTCCGTTCCCAAGGTGCTGCCATCTGGAAGTCTGTGGGTTTATTTTGGTTTAGTCCAGGGCACGGCATGTCGCAGACAAAGAAGGAGCTTTGCCCATGATGAGGCAGCTTGTCCTGGCCCAGGGGACAGGGACCTCTGGTGACAAAAATGAGCTGGGGCTAGAGCAGGGAGCATTTCTGCCTGCTCCTGCCAAATGTTCAAATGAGGACTAAAAACCAAATAAAAACAGCTGGCTAGAAATTATGTAGAAATTAATCAATAGAGGAAACAGGTCTGCTGGCTAATTCCTATTGCATCTGCCTTCAAGTGCTTTCCTGAGACTGGCAATTTCTGGAGAGCAATAGATCCTAGCCTTGAGCTGGGAGGTCTTGCATCATGATAAGGTGGGCTGAAACCTTGAATGGTCCTGCACAAGGAGCCTTGGTTGGGGCAGCCTTCAGCCCTCCTGTCACTGGGACACTGCTGCATGTATCCCTGCAGCCGTCCTAAATTGTCCCACACAAATATGATTGAACAGAGGATATTTTATCAGATCTCCTGTCACTCCTCTCCAACAACAGTCATCTGTAGAGTATTGCCTGTGAAGAGTGATACTGGTCACATCCAGCACAAGTGGCATAATAACTTGCCAAAAGATGGGT
Source organism: Neodrepanis coruscans (assembly GCA_013400695.1). NCBI lineage: Eukaryota > Metazoa > Chordata > Aves > Passeriformes > Philepittidae > Neodrepanis > Neodrepanis coruscans. The sequence goes on along the minus strand of VYZS01081057.1, from coordinate 26,726 downwards.
GATGGAGTTGGTTTTTTTGTTTGTTGGGGTTTTTGTGAATGACCATTCCAGAGAAGGAAAACAAGCCACAGATCAAGTGCCAGTGTCAATGTGACTGGGTCAGATGTTTCCCACTTTCATACCAAATACTACCTTGCACTGAACACAGTCCAGCACAACTCCTGTGACCACTGCAAGTACAGTGAACAGTAGCAGCACACTGGGAAGGCTCTCAGCACTTTCACTGAGTGGATTAAAAACCAGCAATCATATCCTACCTCCTTTCACACTGGAAAAGGGGTGGATCCCACCAAGAGACAACCAGTTTGTTTCATCCAGCTTCCAGTTTTCACCAGGGTCCATCTCTGATCCACAGCATCAAAGATCTGCTTGCAATGCCTCCCGCTGCTCTCTCTGGGGAATAACCAGAAGATACTCTGAGTGTCTATCATGCTGCTAGACCATGGTCAGCTGCTGAGAAGTTTATCTCAACAGAGGAAAATATCTTGTCAATATTTCAGGAAAAAAAAAGAAAATTAATTTAAAAAAAAAAGAAAAAAAACCATGTGACTGTCAGGGAAGTCTTGGACCAAGGAGTAAATGACTCTGCCAAGCCTCAACTTATCACATTAACAAGTCATGGCTGTGTCAAAAGGCCACCAATGCTTGCATCTCTCCCATTTTCCATTGTCAGTCTGACAAGGGTTTCACAAGGGTATCCATCAGGAATGTGTGTCTTGGCTTTACATGTCCAGCCATCAGGTCCTGACCAGTGAGGGAAGTGGACGGGAGTGCTGGCCCTTGCTCCGACATCCCAGCCCCTCTGTGGACAGGAAATGCAGGCTGGAATTTATGATCAGTTACACATTACAAGCCAATGCTACCACTGGCCAATTGGCTCTCACAGCTGGCCCAGTCCTGAAGTGATGGCTGTGAGCCACAAGGGAAGAGTGGAGATTATTGAATAGTTAAAGCTGGAGCTCCCTACCCTAAAACATTCTTTTCTGGTGTAGATACTGAATTATTTTTCTGACTATCAGTCATTCAGTGCAACCTACAGTTTTGCTGCACTAAGGAATCCACATGGAGACATTTTCACTCCCTTGAGTCCTTGGATTTGTGCAACTGAGCAATCCCAGACATGAAGAGAATAACTCACTGAGAACAGCCTTACAGAGAAAGACTTGGGGTTCTTGTGGAAGAAAGGCTGGATATCAGCCAACAGTGTGTGCTTGTAGCCCAGTAAGCCAACTGCATCCTGGTCTGCATCAGAAGAAGCTGTGTGGCCAGCAGGGCAAGGCAGCTGATTCTTCCTCTTTATGCTGTCCTCATGAGACCTCACCCAGAGTGCTTTGTTCTGCTCTAGGGTCCCCATCACAAGAAAGATGTGAATCTGTTGGAGAGGGTTCACATTGGAGTATCTCATTTATGAAGACAGACTGAAAGAGATGGGGTTGTTCATCCAGGAGAAGAGAAGGCTCTGAAGACACCTAATTGCAGCCTCCCAGTACCTAAAAGGGGCTTATAAAAAAGAGGGAGAGTAACTTTGTAGATGAGCAGATAGTGATAGGACTAAAAGCGGAGATTTAGATTGGATGATAGGAAGAAGTTCTTTACTCAGACAGTAGTGAGAAACTGGCACAATTTTCCCAAAGGAACTGTGGCTGCCCCATTCCTGGAAGTGTTCAAGGCCAGGCCTGAGCAACCTGACCTAGTGAGTGGCATTCCTGCCCATGGCAGTGGGGTTGAAACTGGATGATCTTTAAGATCCTCTCCAACCCAAGCTTTTCTATAACTCTATGATCCCTTTGGGGGTAAGCATGCAGGGGCATTTCATGCATCCCTGGGTCTTCAGGATTATATGGATTTGTGAGGCAATAGAGTTCTTCTAGTATCAGTCTCTCACTTATTAAGGAAGAATACTATAGTGCTGGGATGCAAAAACAGGTTCCTGTAAAGCTTTTATGCCCCTATGGGAAGATACTGAAAAGGAGGTGTTGATAAGGACTTTCCCTACCACTCTTGGAAGCAAAGACCCCCAAATGGTACCAACGGACCTGGTTTCATGGTGAGATCAGTCCCATGAGACCCACCACACTGGCAACACATTATCTCTACTCAGCCTCTGATTTTCTTCACCACCTTTTGTAGGAAGTTTTTGTAATTTAATGCTGTCATGACCACCATTCAGGGCACTCATGGGAAGGACAGCAGACAGCAATGAAGGGACACCATCACACTAGCACTATCTCCTTAAGAAATGAGGCAAAGAAAGAGATAGATAGGGCCCTGTTTCCACAGGGAAGCAAAGCATGGCTGAGCCATACCACTGCACTTCCCAAGCACTGGTATCTCCTAGCTACTGTGATATCAGGAGCAGATGCTGCAGCTGGTGGAGTGGGTGGAAGTGCCAGCAGGAAGGGGCCGCAGCCCCACATTGACATATTCTTCCAGTGGCTCCTGGCACAGCACAGCCCAAGCCCCTGCCAAGTCTCACCAGCATGAACCATGACTGTGCCAGTGCTTCCCTGGTTGGCCAGACCTGCAAGGATTCATTTCACAGTCTCTTGCTCAACACCTTAATGAAGTAGAATTAAATACTTGTCTGCATGTGTTTGCTGAGCAGCAAGCTCAGGACAGGTCACTGCACGCAGGCAAAGATGGACTGGAGTTTTTTTGATATAGTAAATTCACCTGAAGTGCAATTAAGTGGTACTTTAACTTCAGGTGAATTTGTGTTGGACATATAATTAGCTCTAGCTGAAAGAGAAGAAAAAGAGTTCTGAGAGAGCAGCAAGGCTCCATTTTGATGTTTAAAAATGAAATTTTTTGTTGCTCTTTCAAATGCTGTTTTTGGTTTGAAAGTGGCCTAGTTTGCTTTTTCTTTTTTCTTTTTTTAAAGTTATGAAAAGCAGTAAATAGTCTCAAACCGAAATGTCTCGCGCAATGCTTATGAAAAGCAATCGAAGAAAAGAAACATCCTCCTTTAGGGGGTGACCCAAACCAAAATGTATTTTCAATTTTTCCCTTCAGCCACTGAAATGAAAAAACTATTATATATACAGCTACACTACTGAAAGGCATCTCATCAATGTGTACTGCTGGCAATTTCTTCTTTTTACTTGCCAAGGGAAGTTTTTTTTCTGAGAGTTCAATAAAAGTGTAAGAGAGGAAGAATGAAAGGACAATTTAGCAACATAGTATAGAAGATAAAATGGCTTTTCCATATTTACTCATTTCTCTGAAAGAAGGAAAAAGCAAACCTCCAGACCTCAGACCTTTGCCTGCTGTCCCGCTCTGCTCATATAGACATAAGTCATATAGACACAAGTCCTGAGCTCCCATCAGTCAGAAGATTAATTGCAAATGTAAAACCTTCTGACTTCACTGACACATAAGGTCCAACCAGTATTAGAGAAAGCAAAAGTCAACATTTATTTTGGGCAACAATGTCAGGAATGAGAAACACCTAAAAGACCATAAACCTCAGGCTTTGCTGTAGGTTTGGGGCATCAGTCACTTACTTCCTTTCACAGCAGAACCTGATCCCAGAAGAACCTGGTGCCAGCAGAGGCTGGTGTTGTGAGGCCCTCTTAGCCAGCATCACAGGATCAGGGATGGGTTTGTGGTCCCTGTCTCATCAGAGAACATCCATCATGCTCATCCTCTGCTGTGGCTGCCCTACAGGATGGATGTGAGGGAAAGGGAGGGGTACAAACATGGAACAGCGCCCACTAGCTGCATTTGCATTTGTGTAATAGACCTCTCAGTAAAATGCAGAACTGAAGGAGGCATCACTACTCAACTGAGACACAAGCAGCTCCAGTTGCTTGAAATGCTCAGCATCGCTGCATTCAATAATCAACACCTGTTACCTCTGTCTTTCAAGTAGATGACAAATCAAATGTGAGACTTTTCTAAAGTGCCTGCACTAAGGTCTTCAGTCTTCACCTAGGGCACGGGGGACTTATTTTACACACCTACAGTTCTCCAAGGAAAAACAAGGTCAGAAAAGACTCATATTCCTGCTATATGTCTTATCCTAATACAATATAAAAAGAAAAAAAGGGCTCAATGAATTAAGACCCCTTTCAGTCCACATCTTTTACTATACCTCAATAACACAGATGCAGATGACAAAACACTGTCCATTTTCAGCCTAACCTGGAAATCTCTTCCAAACTGCAGAAAAAAAATTGCATAATATTGCAATGACCATTTCAGCAAAGTTTTACAACCCCTCTAATCTGTCAGAAGTGGCTGTTGGAGCACAAGCCCCAGTTAAGCTCCTCTTCTGGAGCATTTCCAGTTCAAGACAGTCTGCCACACAGTCTCTCTGGGCACTCACCAGCTGCATGGGGATATTTTTTTTAGTACCATAAACTGCAGAATTCACATGGCCAGAACAGCAGGCAGATAAAAGTTAATGACCTGAGACTAACCCAGACAGACAAAAGATTAAAGCATCAAACTCTCAATGCTACAGCATGCAAGGGCTTGATCTGGAGGACAAGTAAAGGCTGGCAGTGTTTACCTAAGCACTGCCCTCAAAATTGGCTACATCCAAGTGGCTCACCAAAGTCAGGTGCTGCTGAGTGGAGCTGCAGATGCTGTACAAAGGATTTCAAATTTCTTTGAGCTATCATATCTCCTTGTATGTGGTTTGACTTCAGAGCTCTAACTGCATCTATCTACTCGAGTGGGGTTAAAATTCAGTAGTGTCTTGCAGAAGACGTAATCTCAGATACTTCTCATCTTCCCCATGAAGAACAAAGAAGGGCCCGGTTTCGTGAGATGCTCAGTCCAATCAGATCCAGGCTTTGCTAGAGCTGAGGTTGGTGAACACTTAGGTCTGGTGATACTCACATATCATCTTGCTGGTTCAAGCCCTATGAGCAGCACACTGGACCCCATCACTCGGTGATTTATTTGTTTAGATGAACAACCTTTCCAACACTTGTAGCACCTGAGAAGAGGCCACATGTGAACTCTTCTGAGCAGCACCTGTCCTGAGGGGAGCCAGGCAGTGTCAGGTGCACACAGCTGGTACCTTGGACCAGAGCAGCCCCAAGCAACACCACCACATTGCTTGGTGGCCAGGCCAGGGTAGGTGACTGCAGAGCCACCACCAGTCTGTTGCAACCATGCGTTAAGCATGGGCATAGGCAGGGACTGTGGCAAGAGAAAAGGCTGAGGTGGTCACAAGTCACAGGAGGTTTAGTAGATGAGGCAGCAGGGAGGACAGTGAGGAGAATGGGGTTGGGTATCAGTTTGATGAGGAGGCTAGGACAGGAGAAAAAAATTTGTTCCTGTTCAGTAAGGGCTGGACAATGCTAGTGTATTCTTCAGCAAGAGAGGGCACTGACCCTAGCATCCAAGCAATTTGTGGGGTTTGGGGTGGATATTCATCACACTGAAGGCACGAAGTGAGCAGCCAAGGCAGGACTGAGGCTGAGACAAGAATCAGAGACAGAAGAAAAGATCTTGGTCCAGCTGAAGAATAAGGAGAGAGTTTGGTCTGACTGTGGGAGAAGGACTCAGACAGCAGCCACACATGAGATGAAATTTCTACCAGACAGATCCCTTTCCCTGGGACGTTTCCCAGTGCCCTGCAATAGTATGGGAATAGCAACACAGCCTTCCCTTCATCAGGCATGAGCTGGGAATGTCCAGCCCCATGTTCACCAAAGTGATACAGATCTCCTTATTGTGCCTACACAATAACCCAGATTCTTCCCACTCCCAACGAGTCTAGAGAAGTTAAAGTATCCCCTGACCCATACTTTTACTCAGAGTAAAACCTTTGTGAAAAAAGGCCATGTATGCCAAATGTGGGAGCGGTGTCGAGAGGAAGTCTCGTTGCTTGGGCCAGCAACAGCTGCTCTTGGGCAGCTATTGCTGCCTCAGGAAGTCATTGCCTTCCTGTAGCTGCTCATCTGCCCAAGGGCATTGGGAGCAGGAATGAGAAGGTCTGACGAGCCTTACAGTGCTGAGTGGGCAGTATCAGTCCTTTGAGGAGGACATTACAAATTCATTTAACCTGGATGGGCACAGCAAAAGGCACAAGGTGATAAACTGTTTCCTGGCACCTCATCGGGTACCCTGACAGCTGCCTTTAATCACCCACAGCTGTTCTTTACTGCCTTGGATGTGCTCTCCTTCAATTAGCCCAAAAGGTGACTAATGAGCTATTTGTTAATGTCATCAATCAGAAAACTCTATTTGTAGTTGGTCTGAAAGAGCTTTTTTAAAAAGCATCCAGTTTCAGCCAGCTGGCACAGAAAATTATCACAAGCTAATTACATGATCTCATGGCAGTTATCTCAAACTAATACATCATTAATCTGATCTTACGACAGCTAAGGGAGAAGCCCAGAGCCAAGAAGCACTTGAAGACTCCACAGTCCCCAGGACAGGAGCTCTTTTAATAAAAGCTGAGGGTTTACGCACATCTGAGGGTTTACACAGGGCAAGGTGCAGGTTGTATTGCTCCCCTTGCCATGACAAACAAAAACATTCAGAAGCTGGGAAACACACAATCTCCAAAGGAAGCTTTCCCCAAAGTACAGCCACTGTCCTCCTACCTTGGTTCAGGGCTGCAAGGATGACCGCAGAGGGAAGGGCTCAGGATCAGGATCCCTGTATTGCTCAGGAACTCCAAGGCATTTTTGATAAGCTTTATGTAGGACAAAGCCCTTTTGAAGGACCAGTCCCCATCTAGTCTCAGGGGACAAGTGGACAGTTTCAGGTCACCTGCACTGATGGGGATGGACGCTAGAAGCTCCTCTCTATTCTCTACATCCCTTTGGCTATAAAGGTAGGAGGTAAATCAATAAATACATTCCTATTTACATGTCATGACTTCATTTGAATAGCTCATTACTAGCTACACACATAGCTAGTGATAAAACCTTGAAAACCTTTGAAAATACTGTCTTCGGTTTCAGCCAAGCTCTTACTCTCACTCCTGAACAAGGGTACCCTCCAAAAGGGTCCCAAAGAAGGTTATAAACCTGTCCCAGCCATCCCATAGATACGGCAGGACTCCAGGATCCACCTCATACTGCTCCAGGACCACTGTTCTGATTACGAAGTACAGGAGGTGCTGGGTACATGTATCAACACAGATCTGGGTGTGGTTAAGATCTGTAAAGTCCACCAAGCCACCATGTGGAATAAAACTTCTCTTTCTTAATTCTCTGGTTTTCTTCCAAATTCCGTAAATTGAATTGCAACTCAACAATTCAAATGTAAAAGCCTATATCTCCTTCTATGTCTATTGCAGAGCTGTCGTACTAAATGAACAGCCCCAAACACCACCACACCTCAGCTCTGCCAGTTATCTCTACAGGCAATTAGCTGCCAGGTTATTTTAGCCATAACAATCACTTATCTACTTAATAGAGGATAATTTCTCTGTGCTGTTCTCCTGACCTCTCAGAAAATACAACTGTTTTTTTTTTTTTTTGCAGTCTTAGGAGAAAATGTTTCTGTTCGAGTCTCAGTTCAGACAAGATCTTAAAAAAAATGGTAAAATAGAAATGGTAAATCTTACCTGACAAAACACTCGTGATTTCTCTGGTGACAAAAATTGTCTGTGCCTCGGTGCTGCAAGACCAAAGCTTTCCTGGGAAATGTTTGTCCTCTGCTGGGTAAGAGCCTCACAAAAACTATGCAGCCATTGCCTGGACTTGCTTTGCTTTGGGTAGGTAAGTTACGGGAATTCAGCTGCTCCTATGTGTTCAAAGAGCTTCAAAATGCTTTACACCACCTATCGCATTATGGTTCCCACAAGTATGCGAGGTATGCGTCTGTCTTCCTGAGTCACATAATTATCTTCAGGAAAGTAAGCCACAGAAGCACAGAATACAGAAAAAAACCAACTGGGTGTATAAATCCCTCGATGGTCAGCAGTAGCCCTGCAAAGATGTCACCTCAAACAGAGGCTTCCTAATCCCTGCATCCCAAATGCCAAAGCTAGGGGAGATGCTGGTCTATCTGCTTCCTGCCTTCCTCAGCAGTTTGCAGCACCACATGTGAGAAGTATCAAGGAGAAGGAGCAGCACAGTCTCAAACACAACCACAGCACTGGAAGAGCTGATCTGAAGGTCACTGTGTTGCACAGGTTATGGGGTGGCCTCTAGCCAGGAGGAAATGTAGGGTGAAATAGTCCCTATTAATGAAGACTGAATCATCGGTGACACAGAATGAAAAAATGATGTGATGCAGCAGTGTCTGGGCTAGTTACATCTTGATAAGGATGGTGGGTGTCTTCTTGAGTTTTCCGTTGAGTCAGAGGCACCTGGGGAAAGTGACATCAGGAATAGAACAGCTGCTGTGATCAAATGCCACCTCAGGCAGTGTCAGAAGATGAATGAGTTACTTGAGAGAATGGGATATCACATAGGTGAGCTTTCCAGAGAAGCCCCTTGTACTAAGCATAAGAAAGGAAATAAGGCCAAGAGTGAAGAGCAAACAGTGAGGGGGGGCTTGAATACACCACCTTTTTGCAAATGAAAATATCGTCTTACCATGGTGAGAATGGCTTCACTAGGTGTTTACACTCTCAAATGTTTTTTCAGAGTTGCCAGTTTTCCCAGATGACTTTCAACAAGGACATCTCAGAAGTGAAGCTCCAAATCCTACATGACAGCAGCAAGCTTATTTGAGCATAGGCTGTCATACATCTCTGGCAGATGTGAACAGATCTTGGTTTTTTCTTCATCTCCTGAAAGATCAGCTTCATCCATCATTTCTCTTGACAACTTATGGTACTTAGGAGATTATTGCAAAATTTTGAGCTCAGCTGTTGAGTACTTTTAGCTACCAGATTAGACAGAAAACCTCACACTTGGGAGGCAAACAGCTCCCATTCCCAGGACCAGGACAGCTTCAAGCACCCACATGCACTGAATGACAAAGAGAAATGCTGTGCAGTGCTTGAGCCAACTCTCAGGCTTGGTTTTATTGCCTCATCCCAGCTTTGGCCAGCATCGCCTAATGCCTCATCAGTACCTGGCTGTGTTTGGTACCTTCATATGGTGTGAGCAGTTTGGGATGCTGCCAGGGACCAGGTGGGTTGCAGACTGCCTGTGTATTTAGGAAGCCAGCAGGTCCACGAGCAGCAGATATCATCTGGGGAACAAAGACCCTCAGATACCCTGCATTCCCATACCTTCTCCAAAGGCATATCTCAGGTCTGGCCACAAAGGAAAAAAGCATCAAAACTCTTACCAAGAAGCATTTTGGGTACTGCCAACATACTGTGGCAGCAGCTGGCGTAACGAAGCACTCAAAGATTCTGGCTGTGCAACCACCTATGCAGAGGTGGGTAGCTGAGAGGAGCTCTGGCAGTGCTGGTATGTCCCAAGGCCACCCTCACATCCAGGCACACTCACCACAGCTGGAAAGCAGCAGAAGCAGCCCTGGTAATGTCAAAGTTCTCCCAGCAAGTCTCTGAGGTGCTGATGAACTCAGATGGATCATGAGGATGGGGAAGCCACAAGGCTTCAATTCTGTAGTGGGAGAGACTTGGAGAAACCACGCTGCTTGGACAGAAGTCAACTGATGGACATTTGTGTAATGGAGACTTTGGATTAGGCTTGATTTTTCAAAAAAGTCCTACATAGTAGGCTTATAATTACAGCAACACCAAGTTTTGATGGCTTTTCCACACCTGCTGACTTGGGGCATGCTCTTAACCTCCTCCCAGCATGTCTGTGCGGGTCTGTGGTTGCCTCACGATGGCACAAGCTCATCCGCTCCTGCACAAACATCCCACGGAGCCAAAAATGCTTTCAGAAAGGTGAGCAGATGGCGCCATGTAATTCACAGAACTCCATGGTTCTTATGCTGTGAGTCATGAGCTTCCCAGCAGATTTACAGCCAGCGGCACTAATCTGCCTGGAAGATAAATGGAGCGGATGTTTTCAGCCCAAGCTGAGCTCCCAGGTGAGTCAGGGTGAGGCAAAGATAAGCAGTCATTGTGCAGTGTTGCATTTGCTGCAGAAAGGTTTACCCCCAAAGGGGGTGTCTTTCCTCTCTTCCCATCCTGTGCTGAAGACAGTGGAGGGTGCTGGATATCACCAGCCTCCTGCCCTTTCTCCAGCCACATCGCCTGAGCCTGGGTGCCCATGTAAAAACTCCCATCTCTCATACCTCATCCTGCTCACCAGGTCTTCTAAACTGGTGGGGGAAATACCTACACAATGATGCCTGTCTTCTGCTATACATCCACCCAGATGCAAACACTGTATTCCCCCAAAAGACTGGAGAAAATGAAGATGATCACACTAGTCAACAGGATGACAGAGGTCATCCTACTGTTGTTGGCAAATTTTATCTGAGAACTGATAGTTTTTCCTAGGAAAACCTTTCTGGGCTTCACCTTGCAGGGCAGCTCTGGGATAAGGCTGGGTGAAAGATTGTTCATATCCTGAACACTGGTGGGCTCCTACACTGCTGCTTCCCAAGTATCAGCAGAATCTCTTGGCTGACAGCTGGTTGGTACCCATGCCAGGACCATGCCATGCATATAATGCTATTTCATTCAGAAACTGTTGGGATACATTTGCCAAGACAGAAAGAGGAGAAAGGATGACTGGTGGTAGGAAGAAGATAAGTCCCAGGCCAGCCTTAGGCAGCAGGGAGTTTCAGGTTACATGTAGGACAGGCAGAGACAGGCAGTGCCTGGGTTAGAGGTGGGTATCAGAGAGGAGTTCTGTCTCATCAATTCCTTCCTTCCTTACCTGGCTTCTTATAGGAGTCATGGCATCCCACAGTTAGTCTGGCTCCTAATCTTTCCTCATCCAGTTCGGGGTTTACCCAGCACCTTTGCTTAGTCTGGCTCACCCATGCACCTCTGATCTTCCCCAGCCCCATATTTTTCCATCCAAGGGCAAGCCCATGCTCACTCTCAGATCATCGAACACTCAGCATGCTTCTCCTGGGCTGCAGGAGCCCAGAACTGGACACTCCAACCCCAGCTCTGACAGTGAAAGATGCTGGCTCTTGGGAGGTACTGCTGTGGGGGCCTCTGGGTCCCAGCTGATTTCCTAGATGGCCTCATGGCACACTTTGTAAGATAGACACACAGGTGTTTACTTTCACGCATAGGTGGAAGAAGGAAGATCATCTTGTTTGTGTAGGCTGGAATGTTTGAAAAGCAAGTAGGAGATAACAGTAAGCAGCAAGCTTGCTCATGTCTATCACATAAAATGGAACGTGAAAGTCCAGCTGTGGTGGTGGAGAGAAGAGAAACAAATCTCTTGTCTGCTCACATCCAAGAGTCTGGTGCTGATTTATGAGAGTGTGATCTCTGCCTTTGGATTCAGTCATGGCACAGACACCTAACATCTTCCACTGAGATCAAAGAAGCACAATCTCTAGCTGCTTTCTGCTGATTTTCTCCAGCAAACTGTGTGATGGGATGCTGTGGCCACCTCCGACCCTACATTCTCTGCAGATCCCTCCTCTATTTGCAGGAGGACCTGGATGCATCCGGGGCTCAGCCCCACCTGACTCACAACCCTCTCTGTCCACTGGCACAGGTGAGCCAGTGCTGTTGACTGAGCGTGAAGATGGCGCAATTATAACCCCATCATTAATTACAGTGAGCAAAGTTTTGGCCACTAGTCTTAGATACAGCATGGTGGTGGGCAAGCCCTTTCACCAAGCCTCTGCCTTTTTAATTCTCTTGAAAAACTAGAGAAGACCTTGGTTTTGTTCCACATAAGAATCTCCCCAAAAAACCCAAAGGTGAAACTTCTAAATATCTCACAAAAGAGAAATGCCATTTTCCTTCCAAGTCTACTTGCTGCTTAAGGAAAAAAAAAAACCAACTGTTATCAGAAAAATATCAGTATTGGAGTGCATTTGTTCCAGATGAAATGTGAAGCATGTAATCTCCTCTCCTTTGATGTTACCACTTGTGTACCCGTTAGACTTGTGTTTTGTAGCAATAAGGGGTTGTTGATTTGTGTATGTTATTAAACTCTCAGCAAGGAACCAAAGTAACAATTATCCACCCCATAGTCTTGTGCTTCATGAGAGACTCTGTTGAACACAATGATGCCATGTAACCAGTATGAGCTTATCGGTGAGGAACAACCATAAAAAACATCTGTTCAGGTCAATCATGGAAAAATAGCATCTAACAAGATATGTTCAGCTGCATCCTGGAGACTAAGACACCAGGTTATTTAATCATCCCTTGAGGTAGTATTACTTTCACATACACATTACTGAAAAATTCATCAGCAACTTGATTCAAATGGAAACAGCTTCAGGTGTGGGGCAAACAGAGCCCTCTTGAAGTCAATGATGTACTCTGTGGTAACTTCAAAAAATAATGGACCAGACCCTCCAGTTGCAACAAAGTACGTGGATGGGAATAGCTCTATTTTTTTTGCTGTATGGTACACAATGCTACACTTCTTCATAGCCAAGAAGACACCTCTGTTAATACTGACATGATTATGATGTTGCCAATGAATTAAAAAACCTTTCTGTGGCTTTACCAGGCCATACTTCACCATAACAGTCTATCCTACCCACATTGGTCAGTCACTATGATTCTCTAATCAGAAATATCATAGAGATGAACTCTGTTCAGAGGGTTGTTTAAGGGTTTTTTTTTGTTACCACTCATAAATGAAGAATAAGCTTTAAATTCTATTAAATACATTAATTTTTGCCTGACTCCCTCTCCCTCAAAGAAAGTAACTGCTCTCAAGTCCTTTTCTCTTCTTTCTGCAACCAGTATGCTGGAAGCATTGGTAGGTCTAAGCAAATTGGAGGCACCTTCTACGGCATGGAGCAATTCCTTGGCTCTTTCCCAGAAAATGGTGTGACAGAGGCTGCCCTTTCTATTTTCCTTCCTTCTAGTAGCCACTTAAACCAAGCTTCCCCACCAAGAAATCACAGGAATTGTTGATTAACTCCATATCTCAGTCACATCTGCCCCCAACAGCAGATAGGGTCCCTTGCAAGCCCATCTTCTCCTCCCTTATGGAGACGCTGAACCACATTGAATGTACCATTTGCAATGCCAAGATTCAGGCTTTTCCTTCAAGATTTTTTAATGAAGGATGAAACTTTATACATGTGACATGTATGGAAATTGAAGGAAACAAAATCTACCTCTTCTACCCATGAGCAAGCTGTAATAGCTCATTCTGAGCTGCCTGTGGCTTGGGCTGCGCCAATGGGGCTTCCACTGCTTTTTTTTTTCCCCAGGAACTGGAGCCTGCCCACCAGTATCTGAAGTTTTCCATTTGTGTCTGCAGTGGCCAGGACACAGAGAGGCCCCAGGGATGCTCCCTGCCCATGGAAGAGCCTTTTCCACCCAGCATTTGCACATGTTAGGGTCAGCAGCAGGTGCTGTGGCCCCTGTGCCCACCCCGCTGCATCCCAACTGCCAGAGGAATCAATATTTCCCTGGAAAATATTACTAATATTTTTTTTCCTTCTTCCTCATTTCAGGAATGTACTACTTTCCACAAACTTTCTGCCAGGAAAAGTTTCTTCGGCTGGAATTTTCAGTCCATTTGTGGAAAAACCACCTGAGAGGCCGCAGCAAGCAGCAGTTAGGGTAGGGCAATGGGGGCAACTCAGCTGGCCAGTTTCAAATGTGGATCTCAGACCTGAGCTTTCTACATCCTTAACCCTTTGGTTATAATCTTGGGCTCTGAGTGTTTTTCCAGCAAAATTAAAAAATAAAAAAATATAATGATGAAATTTGGTCCTCCTGTGTAGTTGATGGGAAAAATAGCTACATAAAGGTAGAAAAGCATTTTTTCCCAGCCATAGCGCAGTCTGTTTTACACCCAGGGGAAGTTCTCCACACATTTCCCATGATGCTGCATGTCCCAAGGCAAGACCACACCATCCACACTCTCTGCTGCTCAGCTCTGGGATGTGAGAAGGCTCCAGGAACCAGCGAGTGTTTAATAGACTGTAGCTAGACTGAAATGCAGAAGTGATGGATGTTCTGTGCTAACTTGGCTCAGCCCATCTGCCCACCCACATCCTGCCCAGGGAGCAAAACACCACTCATGGCTGTGACTGCTTTTCCCTACTTGCATCGAATGAATCTATTCTCACAAACGAAAATGCCCCACCAAAACACCTTCATGACAAAACTCCTCTTCCTCATAACTCATTCTGCTCACCAGTTCTTCTGAACTGGTGGGGAAAAGGTCTTCTGCTAAATATCTGCCCGGCTGCAAACACTGCGCTCCTCCCAAAAAAGCAGACAAGTGGAGAAAGAGGGCAGCACTAGGTAATGAGATGAAAAAGGCCAACCTTTTTTTTTTTCATCTTTTTGGTGGTTGGCAAATTATGTCTGAAAACAGATACTTTTTCCTAGCAAAGCCTTTCTGGGCTTCACTTTAAAGGGCAGTGCAGGGAGAAGAGGGGCGGGAGCTGGTCCTTATCCAGAACACTGGTGAGATGCTGCACTGATGCCTTTTGGGGACAAGAAGGGAAGGAGTGGAAGGGATAGGAAGCTGGGGCAGGGGGGTGGGCTGCCACACTTCCAGTATTTTTTTGAAATGAGGCCTTCATTTCTCTTGTTTTCCTTTGCCTGGTACCCAAAATGAAACGGTCAGCTTCTGTCCCATCCAACATTTTGCTTTGAACAGAACTTTCTCTTCTTTACTTCCCCATTTTACTGACAAAACCACCACTACCAAAAAAGTAACATTAATTTAGATACACACTGGAGTGTGTTTCTTTTCCTCCTTGAATTTGTCCATTCAGCAGTCAAACCAAACCTAGTTATCCCCATGCCTGCTCTCTGGCCACCACTGGATCAATAAAAAAGAGCTCTCAATTTCCAGCTTACCTTGAGAGGTCTCTCTATGCACTGCTGGCTGTTTCCAACTCTCCTGCTGTAAGATTTCCCAACCTCAGCACCTCCTTCCCCGCAGCTGTGGAGTTGATCCACCTGCACAGCAAAGGCTCAGGAGCCTCTGTTACGAAACTGGGCATTGGCTGCCAGTTTTGCTTGAATCTTGGGACAAGATTCAAGTCTATGTGATGGTGGAATTATTCCTGGCTCGCATTGGTGTGTGGGCACAGGACTCAGTGCAGGGAGCTAACGAGTCTTTGACATCACTGGTTAAATTTAGGGAATTAGCACAGTCCTAAAATGGCCTGCAGGAAAGCTACTGCCAGGCTGACAGGAGAGAGACAACACCCTGCAACCACCTCCCACCCAAGAACAGGGTAGGGAATGGAGCCAGGATTTTCTGCACCAGCCCCACTGTTATGCTGTGTCACCCTTCAAAAATAACCCCCATCAAGGTACACTGTGCTTTGCTGCAGCATAGGAGCAGACAGCTTCCCCAGGCTTGCCCATGACATAGCCAAAGGGACACATCCTGAAATCCCACAGCCCCATGAAGCTGCGGGTCTTTGCTCTGCTGGTCCAGGTGGAAGGCTGTGGGGTGACAGAGGTGCCCCCTACATGGTGATTATGTGGGAGGGGGGTAACTCTGAGCAAATCCCAGTTCATAGACTCCCCCAATAGCCTTATGCAGCTGTCACAGTTTGCACCTGGGGGATGCTGCAGCTCCCACTGACCAGACCAGCCCTGAAAGGAAAGTATCTCCAAAGAAAAAGACTGGGAAAAAGTCACAAAAGAGGCAGCTCCTCCCAAAAGATTAAGAAAAAACTCTCAAATCCAAGAGGAGTCTCTGAACCCCAAGTCTTTCTGAAGTTTGTAGGGGTGGGTAGAAGATATAGCTGTACAGTTGCAATGCACGTTGGTTTTGACAACCTCAGTCCTCACAGGAGATGGCTTCTGCAATTTACGGTGTATTTCATGGTCACTCTGTTTTTCTCTTAAGTCTTTCCTGATTCTTGCAAAGCCCTCTCTAATAGAGTGTGAAGAACATCCCAGAAAGCTATTGCAATAATAACTTTGAATTTTCATTTGCCTTCTGTATGGAGATCATGAGACACCCAAGTTCAACATGACCAGAAGCAGCAGCTCTGTTTCTGAGTGTACCATCTTGGCCACAAAACTGCCTTGTTTTGCTGCAGTCTTGTGGTACCTGAATAATGGACACTCGGTGCAAGGAAAGACCCATTTGTTTGCTTTTCTGAAGGAATAGCTCTGCAGCCACCAAACAGCTAGTGAAAGAACAGTCACAGGAAGCACCAAATTCCAAGACAGACTGTGAGCAACAAGAGAACCCTTAATTGCTTTGTCAGTACATGTTCCTAGTCCATGCTAATAGCAAAAGGTAGTGGAGCTGAGCAGGATGTCTCAAGTCCAGCCTCTTGTTTCTGACATTAATGATGCCTAAGACTACAGTAATATAATCTGTAGAGCTTACTTTTAGGATAATGATATTTTCTTCAGATCCTAATCAAATTTATTGGATATATGAAAAGATTGCTGACAGCATTTTCAAATTTCTCTGTTTTGAGGAAAATCATCACCATAGCTTCAGCCTGTGAAGCTGCTCATGCCTGTGGGATGTGGGAGGTTCAAGTCCAGGGTGTTCCCTCCATGGCAAATCCCACAGGAGCCCTTATTAGCACTGTGCAGGGGAATGGTATGCTCACTGCCTCAAGGATGATGTGTTTCTTATAATTCTGGAATAATTGTCATTGCGAAATTCAAATATTTTTTCAATTTAAATTTGAATATTTATTCTTGGGGTACAAACACCTAACATCTTCAAGGATCAGGCACCATTACTTTCATTTTCTTTTCAGTGTTGCCACTTGTGCATCTAGACATTAATTTACCTGTTTCACAACCACCTTTCACTGTGTGTCATCCCCCAGGCTTTCAAAGTCTGTGACTGCTGAGGACATTTGCTGTAATCTGAGTCTCCAGCTAACAAGAAAGACTTGGTGTTGTTCTCAGATCAGTCATTCTTCTTCCCTCTTTTGTTCCCCCTTTGATTAATGTGTTCTCTTTGATGCTGCTCAGGGACACGTTACAAGCACCTTCATCTTCCCACCTCCCACCTCAGTCACTGAAGGTCATCAGCCATTTCCACCAGCCCAACTACCTCTGCCGAAGGGCATCTGATTCTACCTCACAGCTTTCATGACAAAGTGCTTGAACATAACGAGCTCAGTGATGATTACTGTGAATCCAAGCATGCCTTGTGAAAAAAACACAGTGGTTATTTACATTAAAAGTATTCTGGACGTTATACTAGAATCAGACGATGCTGGAGCAGAGCTCAGCATACTCCATTGCTATCTGCCACAAGGAATCACATCATGAGATTGTGCTAAACCAACCAAGGTACATCTCACATCTAGCTTCATCCTCTATACCTATTTTTACTCTTAGAAGAGTGCTTTCACTTTCTGATGGTTGAGGATATTCTTCTAATTTCCAGTCTAAATACATTCACAGGCAGTTTATGTCCATTCATTCTTAAGCCTATGTTCTCTTTTAGTTTAAATAGTTTGATTCCATACCCTTTTCTAACCCAGGAATCTGTTTTTAAAAGAGAAATTGTAACCAGTCGATACAGCACTGAGCTATTTTATACATTTTAGCTGGTACATACCAGCCCCCTGAGGCTCCAACATACAAACATTAATCTGCTTAATTTTATTCTAGCATGTATTAAAATTAAAGAGACTACTCAGAAGTAAATGAAACATAACTGCAAGAAAGTTGTGTAATTAGCTGCATCTAAAAATATGTTCTTCTTTTCAAAAATATCTTAATATATATTTTCTGTCAGCAGACATTAATATCCTTTAACTTATCTTTCATTATGAAATTACAGAGCATTATAACAAAGTAATACAATTAGTTAGGTTTTAAAAGATGTCACAAGCATATCTGAAGCTGTAGTGTGTCTCATTATATTGTGTTAAGAGTAATACAAAAGCAACCCAGAACACTTCATCGAGCAAAACTCTTCATCCAGCAAGATGTCAAAGTCAGCAGAGGATCTGTAGCTTTAACAGTGAAAATTCCTTTTCGGTCAGTGTGTAGCACTCTGTCATTCTGGTTGTTATTTATGGATTTTGTATGCAATTTAACAATGAGAAGGTAGGAAAACTTTGGCCAGGTTAACACCACATTATACATAAAAGTAGAGCATACACCATTTTTGCCTACACATGAGTTAGCATGTAGCTAACAAAAACACATTTATTGCGTGACAGGGCAACCAACACCTCCCACCAGCTTCACGTACAGAGTACTTGGGCACAAAACAGAATTATTACGCCATATGCCAATGAACTTCTGATACAAAAGTACCTATTTCAGAAAAACTGTTTTGCTGTTCTTTACCAATATAAATTCCTAATCTGGAGTGCACAAGCATAGATTCAGCCTGTAGTAACTGGAAATATGAATTACACATGGCACAGCATGGCAGCTTCTCCTCTCATCCACCAGCCCAGTGGTTTCAGTAGACAAAGTTAGTTTGTCTTGTGCAACCTTACTGAAGTCTTTGCTCTTCTAACCTGTATGTCGAAGCATAAAGCTCCTTCCATGCTAGTCCATGTGAATTCTCACTATGTTTATGTATATAAAGAAATGTCTCTCATTCTCTCTCCCTCCCCTTCAAGAGCTAGACAGCCAGCTCACAGGCTTAGCTCAGGTGTCAGCCCTATGAAGCTGCATCCCATGTGCACTGCTGCACGAATACCCTGATTGAAGAGTGTTTGAAGTCCCATCCTCAGGGACTACTCTGGGAGTCATGCCCATTATTTTTTCCAAGATCAAAGGACTTGTAGGATTTTATTTGTTTGGCACATGCATAAACCAGCTTTGGGCTCACCGACCCTGCTCTTCTGTCCAGTGCTTTCTGCAGTGCAACTGTAACTACTGAATCCTCAGGCTTTGTGCCTGCAGGCAAACCCCTGCATTTCAAGCTCATAAAATAATCTCTGTATTCCCCAAAAGCCCTTTTCTTCCTTATTTTTAAGCAGTTTTTGTTAACAGTGACCTGCCTTATCAGAAGATGTGAGCATTTCCAGAGGATGATTCACCCAACCAGCCTACCATCTCTCCTAGAACATGACTGTCCCACCAGAGGTGACTATTCTCCTCCACTGATGATAAAGAAACCCTAACACAACTAATTCAGACTTAGATATCTGATTTCTGAATGTCCTTAAGAAGTCAGATCATTTCAATACAAAACAGATTTACAATTGCAGACTACTTCCAAAACTTTCTAATCAGGAAGGGGTACACAGATGGGATTAGCTTCACCTCATTTAAACTCTAAAATTCTTCCCATGAGAATGGAGAAGCTTTCAGGATGAGACTAATGACACCAAGTTCCTCACTTAGGATAGTTTGATTCACTCTCAAAAGCTGCATCCCTCTCTCACCTCACCAACAACAGCACTCGGATGGACTGAGATGTGCTATGGCTGGGAGAAGATGATCACTCCCTACAGTCCCTGTGTTCCAGGAGGGCTGGAACTGGGACACCTACAGTCAGCTTTGGTTTGCATTTCTTGTGTTTGAAAGTTGTGATCTTCTAAATTCTTTCAACATCTTAATCTTTGGGTAGATTTTCATCTCAGTGCCCACTGACACGCTTGCAAAGTTAAATTAGGCATGCACATCACCCTCCTGTGCCTGCTAGTTGAGGCATGCTGATGAGCTCTGAAGGTTTTCCCAGGAAGAGATGGTGTTTTGCAAATTTTGTTTCCTCCTGGCATTTTTAGATGCTCTGCAGTTTCCCTTTGTGTATTGCCTCAGTCTCTTTCTGCTGCTGGTACATCAGGCAGACTGATGTGTCAGCAAGCACGGCACAGGGATGCTCCATGAGGTAGCTGCATCTACACAAGGTCAGCTACAGAGAAATGCTTCCCTACAGACCAGTGTGATAGAAAAATTATATTCCTTTGACCACCATTAATCCAAAACACTTTCGGTTGCGTCATCCATGAGCCTCTAGAGAAGCAAGTAGGAGACTGCAGCTATTCTCTGGACTGCAGTTAGCAGGTGATTTTAATCAACCTGAAGACATTGAATTATAAAATCACAGAATGACATGGATTCAAAGGTATCTTTATTCCAACCCCACTGGCATGGGCAGGGACCATTTCCTCTACACCAGATTTCTCAGGGTGCTATCCAACCTGGCCTGGAATACTTCCAGGGATGGGGCATCCTCAGCTTCTCTGGGCAACCTGTGCTAGAGCCTCACCACACTCAGCATAAAATATTTCTTCCTTATGTTCAATCTAAACGTATTGTCTGTCAGTTTAAAACCATACCCCTTTGTTCTATCTCTGCCTGCCCATGTAAGAAGTCATCTGCTGATGATGGATCAGGGGGAAGACAGAATTTCTTTCCATAGCATAACCATGTCTCTGTGTCTCTCTTACACACACATGCACATGCATTTTATCATCTCTCTCCATTCTTGAATTCTTTTCCTTGCACTTTGCAGTGATGTCAGTTCCAGTTCCAAGAAATTCACACTTTCTCTGCTTCAGAGTTGATTTTTCCTTTACAGCTCCATGACTGCAGGGACCATACTGTTTTTTTCTGACACTTTACTTTGGAGCTTCATAAACGGTTGCTTCAAACATAGCAGCTGCAGTTTTGTAGCTCGTCTGCAAATGATGACCTCCTCCAGAGAAACTGTGTAGGTGAGTGCCCTGCTTTGAGCACAGCCTCCTGCATCTGCAGCCGGGACCTGCAGGTAGATGTTCTCAGTTACTTGAACCAAAACAGGTCAGATTGCCAAAGCTTTACTATTTGACCCACAAATTATATGACAGCCACTTTGTCAGAGGCATGCACACCCAGGGTTGTGCAACTTTAATTAATCCAGTATAATGCTGCATGCTTAGACAAATACATCTTTCATTTTAATACTGAACGATAGACATGACATACCTGTGTCTAGACTCAGTTTAACAGTCAAAACCAGATCACTCTTGTAAAATTTCTAGTAAATATCATGGGCCTTGTTCTCTTCTGATTTACTATGGTAGTTATATCACAGTTGTGGCTCCATTAACTTCAGTCAGACTTCTAAACCTGAAGGGGAAGAGAGGCAGACTCACATACTTTATTTTTTGTCTGGTTGAAAATACATTTGCTAAAATGAAACTGTATTTTGATTTCCCAGAACTCACAGAAACAGAACATGCAGCTGAGATTGACACAATGAGTTAGAGAGGCAAATCATTCAGGAATGATGCTGAACATGAAGAGTAATTTCGTATTATTATGATATTCATTGCTTTGTGGAGAATCTGAGATGGAAACCTGAAGAAATCTGCTTGAATTCTTTTACCTTGCTGCTTGATAGAGGAAAAATTCCTACTGACTAGAAATGGGTATGAAGAAATTACTTTTTTAATTAAGCATCTGTACACTTGCTGTTTCTGGAAATAGAAAACATTTTACCTTAAGCATTCGTATGTGCAAAAAAATCATGAACAGAAAGCCAACATGCCATGTTCTAATACAGAATGAAATATGACCTTTTAAGAACCTTAAACTCCGGAACAGTAAATGTTATATCTATATATAATTCAAAGTGTATTGGCTAAATTAGATGCTGAATTCAAACCTATCCTGAATAAAACTATTCTCACGTTCATTTTTTGGCTTTATTTATTCTCAATGGTTAGCAAAAAGGCTTTTGAAATTTTACTGTTATTAACCAATTTACTGCATGAGGAAACCTGCTGTCAGAAGCAGAGAGGTTGCCGTGCCTGTGCCCTCATGCAGCTCTGACATCCAAACTGCTCAAGGGCTCGATTTAGGCAGGAGTGGGGATCCAGAGAAGTCAGATGCTGCTAGACTCCCCTCATCCTGGGACTGCCAGGGCAGAGTCTGGATCAGGTCATTGATAAAATGCAAGCTGAGATATTGAAAAGTGATGTTAATTTCTTGGTCCTCACTACCTCTGCAAGTGAGCTGTTTGCTGTAAAGGTAAGTTATTTCAATAAAAATGTAAAGTATTGGATAAAAATGCATGAAGATCCCATAGCTTTCCTTGACACACAAATTATTCCGCTGCAATGTTATCAGGGAGTGAAACTGAGTCAAACCTGGGTTTATGCTGTTTAAAGTGCCATATTTATTTTGAAACTAACTTATGAATTTGAAAAGAATTTGAAAAGTGCAAGTACAAATATTGCCTTTGCAGGAAATGCACATGTTTAACAGCCCCATCACACTGATTTAAAGAAAGTCTGATCCAGCTGGGTATGGAAAAGTAGTAAGAACTGAGCTAAATTTGGATATTGAGAGATCTCTTATTGATATATCAGTAACAACAAGTTACAAGGTGTCCTTCACCTTGACAGTTCTCCCCACCCTCAAATAAACTCACGCAATCCCTTTTCCTTCACTCTTTCTTGAAAATAATTTCTAGAAATATTCTTATAGTTTAAAAGCATATCACCTGCTTATGTGCAAGTATTCAAACTCACAGTCATATATTGCTCAGTTCTCCTATAACCATCTTCTGTACAATACCTGGGGAAAGATCTTGGACCACCATGTAGAAAAGACACAGAGAGATTTACAAATAAAGGAAACAGCAGAGGTAGACAAATACTGGATGCCAGTATCAGCCAAATCATCTGTAAACAAACTGAACAACTTGTTAGTGTCCTAATATTGGAAATATAAACAGGAAATGCAAAAAATACTGCCGTTTGAAATGTGTGACATGATCTTTTTACTTCCTTGGATTCATCACCTGAATAGCAATGCTTATAGTAGAGAAAATTCACAACACAGTAGGAGTGTTACTCAGTATCGTATTTGTACAGCCAAAGGCTGTGCTTTAGATGGGGAAACAGTTTGGACAGACACTCACTGGTGTACATCAAGGCTGGACTGGAAATGTATAAACTTCCTGCAGAAAAGCTTTAGTCCTAGTTTATCATTACAAATTATGTGTTTTGGCAGCCAGATCTGCACAGCAGGCACTGCCTGAGCACAGCCCTCCTTCAAGACACTGTGGTGGAGACACAGTAAGAATATAACAACTCTGGAGTTGCACAGACCAAAATCAGAGCAAGACCCGGAGCTTCTCCTCAATTTCCAACCCATGTGTTAGTGGGTCTTCACGTGTTTATCTGTTTCAATACTGTACTGCATTGGCAACAACATCATTTTCCAAAACATCTGTAGCAGTGCCTGTCTCCTTACCCAGGTTACGTCAGTATGCAGATTAACAAGAGAATGAGTTTAAAAATAGTTTCAACATAATATATTTTAGTAATTCAATGTTCATATTATGTATCAATAATATTCCTATGATGCAATAAAACTATTTCTTAAGAACCATTTGAAATCTCATGTAGAGACAGTAAATAAATTCTGTAGAGTAGCAACCTGGAAAAGGAACCCAAAAGTCAAATGTATGTGTCTGCAGCATAAGACACGGTCTATTTATGCCCCACATCTTAGGGCATTAGTGAGGAATTTGCCCCTGAACACCAGAATGTGTATTTAAATGTCATAATTCCTGATGCTATGCTACCCTAGGTGTATAAAGTCCTCAGCTGTCCTAATTCAGAGAACAGATTATTCCTCATTTTAAAATTCTCATTTTCTCCTTGTTAATGTGAGAGAGATTTGGAGCAAGACTGTACTGGCAGCTTTGAGATGCAAATGAGATTTCTGAAATTTTTTTCAGTACAAGGTTATTCCCTTCACTAGACAGAGATGCTGGTCAGGCAACTCCAGGCTTGGCTTGCCAGGGCTGCTCTGTCTCCACGTTCATGGGCATAGGGTGTTCAGGATCACAGACCAGCCAGACCCAGTGAAAAAAGCATTTGAGAATAGGAAATGGTTATTTCTTAACTGCTCCACTTCTGTTTCTTTTTCTTCTTTTCCTATGCACAGTGCTGTCCCAGAACTGCTCTCCCCATCACTGGTGGTCATAGGCCATTGCATTCTGCATCTTCAGCCAGAAGGTCAATTCCACAATGAAAATTATATCTTTTCAAACATGATATATATAGTTGGTGGAAGGAAAGCCACTTTTAACAATTTTTGGATTAAATATACATAAAGCTCCTTGACAGTCAGCTGAGGAGCAGGCATGACACCTTCAGGACTCCTCTTTCCACCAACACAGCAACTGGATACTCTTGGAGGCTGCTGCTTCTCCTTTCCTGAGCCCTTCCTCATCACATTCAGGATAATGTAGTGAGTGATCAGTCACCTGTGCTGCCTGCATCTGCCCATGAAACAGCTCTGCCTTCCTCATTCATCTGCCCCCATTGGGCTCAAAAGCAGGGCTGGAAGCAAAGTAACACCCTGTTATGTTTCCTGCTGTGATGTTCTCCTGAGATGATGTGAAGTCTGGTGAGATGCCTGCTCCCACACCTGCTGAAATGAGCTGATGGGATGCCTGCAGTGATGCCTGCTGTGATACTGGGATGTTGCCTGGTGGGATATCTGCTCTGATATGCAGTGAGGGACCATGGTGGAATGGCTGCTGTGATACCTTCTACATTTTGTCATCTCTCAAGACAAGTGAGACCAAGCAGTTAAATATTTGCAATTTTTTTCTTTCAACTGACTGCCTGAATATGTGTGCTGCATGCAGATATGCAAATACATTCAAATTTCTGATTTTACAGGCTCTATCTTTTTCTGGAGGGAATGATTCCAGATGACCCAGTCTCTAAAGCCATGCTTCCAGCCCAGCACTTACTAAGGCTTTCAGTTTCCCCTGAACACTAGCAGAGAAAGAGAAGCTATTAGATTAGATCCTCTCCTGCAGCAACTCTGGTGATGCTCTTCACAGCCAGCAGCCCTTCACAGGAACACTAACAAGAGGTTCAGACCACAGGCACATTCTACAGCTTTTCAGCAGTTGCAGACTTTGGGGGAAGACTGCAGTACTTGGCAGTGCCACCTTTCCCTGTGACCACTGCCAGCCTAGGCAGAGCATCCTGTCTCATACCCCAGAAGAACTCTCCGATTCACCAGGAACTGCATGGAGAAAGCTGAATCTTCCTCAGCTCCCTCAAGGCTCCCCTGGACCCCTTACACATCAGAAAGGAGCTTCTGCAAAGGCAGCACTGCTCATGCCCTCTTGAACCTGTGCTACAGGAGGTGGAGGAGGATTTTATGCACATGAGTAGGAAATTGCTCAGATGTAGAGGCTGCACACACAGTGGAGAGTCACAGTGTCACACACACAGACTGTCTCTGTCTCTGCTGTTGGCTCCATCCTCTCCTGTCTCCTGGCTCATAGCTCAGATACTTCTATGAGGTGTATGGCAACACTCTTCTGTATATTCTAGGAAAGTCTTTCTTCTTTAGGATACCTTCATTTCTGATTTTGAATGTTATGAAATATCTAAATGCACACTTCACCTATGCACGATTTCACAACACCTGTTGTAATATCTATTTAATACAGTTTGTTAGCCATTAAGGTTATTATTACATTCACTCTAAAATTGTACTGGCCTCAATGCAGAGCTGATATGAGAAACTGTGGAATCAGATTTATGTGAATTACATGAAAAGAAATTACACAAAGAAAAATTTACATTTTTCTTTTCCAGGAGGAACATGTATCAGGAATTGCCTTTAAAATCTAAGACTACATGTGTGAAATTGTTCTATATGCAATGTCTTCAATTTTTAATGAACTGTGATCATTCTATAGCAATAAAAATAGTTAATATGGGTTGCTATACACCCTTTCCAGTGCAACTAATGACTCTGTCAGCAAGTTCCATATTGGAATTTTAATTTATATTTGCAGTTTTAAAAATATGAGAATTTCTGTAAAATAATTAAGTCAGTGCAAGTTTTATTAGATGAAGAAGCTGGGACACCCAGGAGATTGAGAACTCCACTCTAATAGCGATATTCCAATAGGTTTCAGGTCAGGGTTAGAGTTAGGCCAGAATTAGAGGTAGGGTTAGGGTTAGGGTTAGGGTTCAGAGAGCCACAGAGCTTACAGCTCCAGGGACTCTGGTTCTGGTAAAGGCCTGCCAGGAGGATCATGGCAGGCCACCAACATTGCTGTCTCAACACTTTTGTAATCTGGGCCACCCATGGCTATGTTTAAACACTTCAATGGATTGAGCACATACATCTTCTCTGGAACAGCTCTTTTTGTGCACTGTATTAGTTTACACTGGTCATATTTTTGTAGTATTTTCTTCACCAATGTAAGGTTCATTCCAATGGGTGTAGGAAATAATTCTTGATCGAATCTGTATTTATATTGTTTGAATTACTGAATTGGAAAGGTACCATCACTTGGGAGATTTAAATCTAAGTTCAGTTTTTTAAATCCAAAAACTATTCAAACATTGTGCCCATAGATGCAAAGACCAGTGTTACCACGAGCAATTATGCTCAGTGTACTGCTGATCCTCAGCACATGCTCTTAAAATCAAACTTTTACCCTACTATTGCTCATCTTATTTTCTTATAAAAATGCTGGGTAGTCGACTAGTTAACATTTAATTGTATTTAAACCTCTTGAAGAAAACTACTCTATAAAGTGGAGTACATCTTGAGTGCTGGCTATACACACAAGGACAAAGTATGTGTTTTTTCTATTGTGCACTCACATTAAGTTGATGTTATTTGAAATTGGCTTGGTTTTAAGACAATTATAAAATTTAAGTTTGAAAATAAGAGACCACATAATATAGAAAAAGGAACAATAGATCTTTTATTAAAATATATGTATTTTTAAATATATACATATATATGTCTCTACATACGTGATGAAACAGAGAACACAAAGCCATAATTCAAGAACAACTGAAATCTTGTA